>JAWNLC010000235.1:12012500-12172213 GCA_035041535.1 Drosophila cognata
GAGCTAGCCGAGGTTGCCCACTGTTAAAAACTAGATTTGTTACATGTATATTAATAAAAAATTGGTCTATGAGGTTCTTAAGCATTTTTCTTTTCATAGAATTGAGTGTTAATTATGCTCACAATGCTCATTATAAATAATAAATTCATGTTAAAGTACAGTTAAAATTAAATTAATTTAAAATTTAGAATTATTTTGCATTTGGTGTTGTCATTGAATTGATAACTTGCAACGTAAGACGCATCAGAAAGGGGCAGACAAATTCAACACGCATCGTAACTATGTGCAACCACTTTAGCATTACCTTTACCGTTAGAAGACTCAAGTTGAAGTTTGCTGTCGATGCCCCTCCCCACCAATTACGAATACTTTGTTCATACGTGCTTGTTCTTGTTTAAATGGGCACTTAGTGTCGACAGCTGTGAATTCCAATCTAATTATTAGATTGCTAAATAGTTATTGGCAACCGTTTTAGTTCTAATTACAATAATCATTATTCAATTAGTGGAGCTTCGACACAGGTCAACAGCTCACGGCCTACACATTGTTTCGTATATACTGGATAAAGTTGTCTTAAAGCGGTGCCAATGACTCAGACTCAGTACAGATCTTTTCAGATTTGTATTGTAAAGTCGACCATGGGACCAAGAGCCTGAATAGTAAGACTATGACCTCACAACGAAAAAACTATGGCAGACATCAGCTAAACTCTGGCACATAGTAGTAGAGTAGAGACTATTTTTTACATTTACATTTACTATCTTATACATTTTAGAAAGGATTTTGTTCAACAAATAAGAGTTTGGTTTCATTCTTATTAAAAATATGTTCTATTATTAGGCTGGGTATGAAGCCGAAACCAATTTTCGATCTGATTCCGGTATGTAAGTGTGAGTGTAAGTGTAAGTAGTGGCGTAGCCGACTCCGAAATACTCTATTACCTATAATTAGTCTGATAACAGGCACAGAACAGGCACGAAATACCAATCCTTAAAGGAGGTTCCAGTAATCTATCCTCCAAGTTTATTTTAAGATTTTAAGAGTTTTACGTTTGAGCGTGGCCAAAAAATTGTTGGGGGAGATTCCTACTAATCTACCTTTCAAGTTTGGTAAGCTTAGTGGGCGTGGCAGAAAAAACATATTCGAGGAGATTTCTAGTAACCAACCTACCGGATTTTTACAATCTGTCGAATGGCATTCCATTGGAATGGAATGCATAATTATGTGATGTGTGACTCAAGTGCGCCAAATCGAAATGGCAAAACATTCTGATTGACATGATAATTTTTGAAGGGTGCTACTAGCAACATACCATTCAAATTTGGGAAGTCTAGCTTTCAAATTGTGTAATATTTATGGTTTTATCGATTCACAGCATCAGTTATTTTGGTTTTGTGATCGATCGATCTTCAGAGGCAAGACGTTTAGCTCACAAATTTTGGAAGATGTGATCATTTCAGATTTCAAGGGCTGAAGTTCTTAGCTTAAAATTGTATAAGCCGATATTTGTAGGAGGTTGCCAGTAAGCTACCTTCCGACTCTATCTTTAAAATTGTGGGAGATATGCGATTTTATTGATTTACCCTCTTAGAAATATCAGAGATGGGCGTGGTATATGCCGAACTTTGAAGTACAACGCCAACAAATTTGGTGATGGTACCTTGAAAATTGTGGGAGATATGTGGTTTTATTGATTTGCGATTATCGATCTTATCGACTTCCTAGCCTCCTAGTGGATGTAGCACCGCAAAATTGTCTGATGGGGTTCTTTAAATGAAAGTGATGTGTAAGTAGGTGGACTGAGGTATCCAAGGGGCTGCTCTCTTAAGCGTGCCTAAAATAGCAGTAATTTGTTTTATACCCTAAGCCCAAAAGATACGGGTATAATGATGTTGTGCCAAAGTATGTAGCATGGTATGTATATTCTTGATCAGGATCAACAGCCGAGTCGACCTAACTATGCCCGGTTGGATGAGCAAACGGATCTCAGAGACTATAGGAACTAGAGATTTACAATTTGAAATTAAATTAACAGAAACACATACATATACATGAACCTAAATAACGGGTTTTTCGGTACAGATAATACCAGATCGGGTGCTTGGATTTTGAACAACTATTGAATTTAGACTCCGATTCTGTACTTTAGCCGGTATATTATAATTAAGAAATATATTTCTGATAAATATAAAAAGATTATTCAAAAATTGTATGTCAAATCATTTCACCATTTCACGATTTTGTCAGAGTGTAGAAAAGTAATTTGTTTTCTATAATTGATTATTTATAAATTCACAATATGAAGTGTCGATTTATGTTTTAAACAGAACATTTGAAATCGGTTACGTTTCCTGAATTTATATAGAAATAAATATAAACTTTGCAATTACGGCCAAGAGTTTTCGATATTTCTATCACGCCTTTGCTATTCGGACATATAAAATTACCAGAACTTAAATAGATTTTCAAGTTAAAACTGTCTTTATTTCAGCACATACATACGTACGAACAAATATTTGCTTAAATAAAAAAAAAGTACATTAATAGAAATGTTCAATAAGTCAATAACTGGGCACCAAAATTGTTGATATTTAAATTAGAAACACAAATACACATTTCTTCACATTTCGATAATGAATAAGTACACGCGATATTTAAATATATATATATATATATACACATATAGATGGAGGATTTTTTTTCAGCTACTTATAAAGTAGGGGCAATGTGCAGTGTGGTTCGGTAAGACTGGGATTGTCCGAATAGAGTGAAAAGGTTTTGGCATTCAGATCGAAGAGGCCAACAGCAATTGTTTTGACCACCTCATCACATCTGCCATTGTCGCGCCACACACAGAAGCATCCACCACTGACGTCACCCAGCATATTGCGCACATCATACTCGCTGACTGGCGGTTTGTAGGTGGCAAAGGCGCGCATGCGCGACACGCTGGACTCGATCATCAGATCATTGGCCTGATCCAAGTGAATGCGCTCAAATCTGTCGAATGGAATGCATGAATACGTGATTTGTGTCTCAAATCGAAATAACAACATACTGATTGACGTGATAATTATGAGCGCCCAATGGCACCTCCTTGACGCTCAGATGAGATTCATTCTTTCTGTCCGGATTTGGAGCCATTTCCACGTTGTAAAACATTTTGCGTGGATCGCTGCAAGAGTTCAGAATATTAATTGACATGCGGGGATATGAATATGAATCATTGCCGCATACTCACGCCAGGAAGGAGAAGTTAATGGAACAGGCATCGGCGGCACCAACGCCGGCATCTGTAAGCACCCTAAAGGCATCATCCACATTGCTTGTGGCAAGCAAAGCCCGTGTCAGGAAATGACGAGCTGTTTTCAATATTGGTTCAACTTTAAACATTGAACCACACGAATCAAGCCAACTTACGTGTTTTCGCGCTGCGCAGTAGCTCGGCACTAATTGTATTGATGCTAAAGACTAGACCATGATGATTGTGGCTCATTGTGTAGCCAGGCAGGTGTCCAGCATAGCATAGGGACATGAAATGCTCCTCCTTGACGTTATACTTGCCCTGCGGCTTGTCACTAATAATGTGCGCCACCACAAAGTAATAATGATTCAGTGTCTCCGTGAGAGCATCCTCTGTGTGGCCCAGCAGGCGCTGGCCAAAGAAAACACGGATTAGGTGCGCTATAACTGTATATATGTATATATAAATGCTAGTTACTTACACAATGCTTCTGATTGACAATGATTGAGGAGCAGCCGGTGGGTTGATTCTTGCTGCGCGGCTGATGCTTCACTGCCTGTGGCAAGATCTCGTCCAAGTGCATCAAAAACAACTGTGGGCGAAGGTCGCATTAAAGTTAGCTAATTATTTAATTATATTTTATATATGTAATACAATTTTCGAAGTTAACTCAAAATTAGTAATTGTACATTTTTTTGTTGCCATTTGAAGAACGCTTTGATCGCTGACAGAATGATTCATTTATTTTCGCTTAATGATTAATTGTATTTTCAATTGTGTTTACTGCTGTTGTTAAAGACCATTTAATGTCAGTATATCAAATATGAAATAATGAATGATATATATATATATATATATATACTAGAGCATTTCAAATAAATGTATTCATAGTCGATATTAAGGTAATACACTTTTGATCGTACAACTGCTTGGCCAGTAATTTTAACATATTGATTACTTATTGGTATTGGCATATGCGCACAAAATACATTTACATTCTTGGATGCTAATTTGAGCAACATTTGTGCCAAACTGCACTCACCATTAGCAAATGCATAATTCAATATTCATTAATTATGCAAATCTCATAATAAGCTGATAGGATTCATGCAGCTGTTGGCAGCCAAGGTTGGCTTAATTCTGCGTGCACTTTATCAATCAGCTAATTATCAAAACCATTACAAAAAACTATGGCCAGGTTGATGGCTTACATAAAAGTCACATGCAGAGATGAATCGATAGAGGGTTTATGACATTCGTGAATAAGCCAAAGCAAGCCTTTGCCCTTGAAATGTTGCTAGGTTTATGTAAGCAAAATCGCTATTTCTTTTGCGTGGCGTCTCCTTCACTTGGCCACTTTTCAGTTGCAGCTACGCATATGGTCAAATTGGCCAACAAATTAGTCAAAACAAGAGCATTTAACGGTCGCAACAACAACAGCAACAACAACAACAACAATTACAAAACCAATAAAACCGAACTAGTTCAATGACTGATTGATGCACGGCCAATGCGGTTATTTTGCTCTTTTTTGTATTACAGTAGTAATTGACTAAGACTAATTACAAATGAAAGCAAACCTCGAGAGCTTGTCAATTGATGTACGATCCACTTTTCGAGTCTGCAACATTTCGAAATAATTTTGTTTTGTGTTATTCAAGCGATATATATTGGAAGTATCACGGATCACTTTCCAAGCTTGTCTCGTCCATTTTCGAGTTACTGAGATGTGTGAGAATTGATAATTTAATAATAATAATAATTTAATATTTAATTTAATCACAATGTGGATGAACAATTGCTGTTGTTGCCATTATATAATAATCGTCATTTCAGAATGGTTATGTTCACAGTGCTCATTATAAACGAGTGCGAACGGTAATTACCATTTAATTCCTATTAAAGTACAATTATTTTGTACGAGTACAGACATACATACATATATATATATATGTATGTATGTACTTATATTGCATTTGGTGCTGTCATTGAATTGACAACTTGCAACGTGAGACGCAGCAGAAAGGGGAAAACAAATTCGCAGCACGCAACGCAATTGTGTGCAACGACTTTGGCATTACCTTTACCGTTAGAATACTCAAGTTTAAGTTTGCCTTCGCTGCCCCCGCAATCAACAGCTATTTTTCCATTTTTTCATTTTTTTCATTTTTGTTTTTTATAGATAATTGAAACAATTATGTGCTTGTATTTGTTTTAATGGCCACTTAATTTTGCACAGCTGAAGCTCTCAGCTCGAGTGCTTATTATGAACGAGGTGGCTTATGTTGTCGGGGATGGGGCAAGGGGCGGTGACTCTTAATGGTAAGGTGCTTTGCTAATTGAGTATTGGGTTACAGTTTTCGATTTGGATATGGCTCACCTTGTGGAACTCCACCTCGGCACCGTCGGCAACGCCCTCCAGCTCGCGTATGTACTGCGGGAAGCTGCATTTCACAGATTCCAGTGTCTCATTATAGATTTGCCCTGTAGCCGAAAACAAAAACAACAAAAATATATATATACATATATTTAAGAAGATAAATGAACAATGGTTCACATTATCACATCGATGAGACAGAGACACAAATTTGGAGTACTCACTGCCTTTTGCGGTGCCATAGAGCGGCAAGTAGGTCTCGTTCAGTGGATGAGATAAGATCAGAAAGTTCTTGATCATTGAGCCAAAAGTGCGACCCTGGAAAGCACATAATTATTATTATTATTTGTACAACTAAAAATTTAAGTGGCTTTCCAAATATGCCAATGTTTGTGTGCTAATGCTGATCAAAAATTTAAATAGTTTTGTGCATTGTACATATATACATATATACACATAATGTGACCATTATCGATCACGACTGATCGCAGTGCAAAACAAACAAATCGGTCCGCTAAAAACAACAATATGAATAAAAGGTTATTGTTAGACAATATTAATTCTCTTGTAAATGGTTTGCGGGTGGAGTTGGGGAAGGAGGAGGACTGGCAATGAATGGTGCCATTCAAGGTAAATTCACCATTTGGGTGGGTCGCCAATTGGCATCGACTCCCGTCTCATAGCCGTCACTGAAATGGATTCCGGGCCTGCTTGCTAATTGTTGTTATTTACCCTTGGTATTGGCCATTTGTGCAGTTTTCACTACCAATTCTAATTCCGGTTCAAAACCACACAGGCCAGCCAACAATTGGGTGTGATCATTTTTGTTTGGGTGTAGGTTAAACGGGAACTGGGTCAACAAATGGTAAGTAGGCAAAAGTATTCGAGCACCTACACACGTAGAAAAAAAATAGTCTAATATTAAGCAAAAATTCTTGGTACAAGTACGAAACCTATTAAAAGTGAATAAAGCGACTTTTCCCCTTTCAGTGTTTGCAAATATTAATTTGGAGGGGAGAGCATTAAATTTTGTAATTTTTCTTCAAAAAATAAAAATTTTGAACACTTGATTCGCAATTTTATTTTTATAATCTTGTTTCTTCGCTGTGTACAAGTCATAAACGTGCACATACATATACATATGTCAAATCGCTTTTCAGCTTATCACACCAGCGTTGCGATTTATCTATATAGCATATACATATATATATATATATATATATATATATGTCCTCATCACCCAGAGTTTAAAGCGTTGTAATTGCACGGCCTGATAAGAGAGCAGCAAATATGCACATACATATGTATACACATCCGTGTAATCCAGAATACTAAAAATTAAGCACATCACACTTAAAGTAAGACGAGTTGATTCTTTAGAGTTTAGAGTAAATTACAAATTGTTGGATGTTGCAACTGTGAGCAAGTTTGTTGATAAATTAGTGTCTCTTGTTTGTTCATTGCTCTATTGCAAATATTTTTCAATTTCTTCTTATTACAAAAGCAATTGAACTAGTCTAACATATGTAAATGTTAATTACATAGACAATGATCATGTAGATTATACATATTTATATATCTGAGATTTCACAGCTCATTTGCACTTTCTGCTTGAATGACAAAGCTGTTCGAATTTGATGATCAGAAAAACTATTCCATCACATTTGAAATGCAACTGAAGAATTTTAATGAATTATTAAATCGAGTAAATAGAATTAGCTAATAAGCATCAATATATCAATACACACATATATATATATATATATCTGATTTTCTTTATCGATTATGAATAAACAGGAAAATGCTTTTCCGTACAGGCCTCAATGTGTTTTTTCATATGTCGAGGGCCTCTCTACAGCTCTTCCCTATAAGCAAACAAATTACATGATTTCACATTTTATCGATCTATCCTAGTTTTAACTGTCAGTTATTATATTGTAAATATTTTATATATTCAGAAATTTTGCTAAATTTAAGAACCAAAGTTCGAACTTTTTAATCAAATTTAACGTACACATTTAGTAAAAGTTGGTTTTTATAATTAGCCTGGCGTGTTTTGGAGTTACGTCAAAGGACAAAGGGCGAAGGACCAAGGCCGCTTACCATATCGAAGCCAACCTCGTAGTGAGTGCCACGGGTGTATATAACTGGTATCGCTTGACGACGGGGCAATATCCTGCCCGAGGACATGCCGCCTGACATTTGGTGGATGTTTGGTGAGGCACACATTGCTTTCTCTTTGATTACTTTGCTTTGTGAACTGTGGCTCCTTATTCGGATTACGGGTCCTTTGATATGCGGAAGTCAACCAGATGTAGAATAATAGTTAATGCTCGCGTTTATGTGTTTTATTGTTGTACAGTGTAGATTACGAAAATAACAATGACAAACATCTATCAATAATAATTCAGCGCGACTTAGCGATAAGTTTAATTATAATTGCAAATGCAACTTTACCCACTGAAACAATATAAATGAAAAAAAAAACAAAACAACAACAAAAAAATGAGAAATTTGCAGGTAGTGAAACAAACACGTCTAAGCAGGTGAGTAAATAATTTATTTGATAACTTTTCACCAGCAAGTGTGTTTTATATTTTGTTCTAGTGCGCTTGAAGGCAGAATTCAAACTGAGTTTGCCACGTTTTGGCGGCAGCAATTCGAGGTGCCGAACAACCGCAAAAGCAGCAACAACAACCAATAACACACACAGTGCTGCTTGCACACGAAGACAGCTGACGAAGCGTCGACGTCAGACAAGCGCCGCGATAACGGACACACACTCATATATATAAATAAAAAAAATATACAAATATATACATATATATATATATATATATGTATATATTATGTACAGCAGCACCAAGAAAAACAGCCCCAACAACGTTGTTGCGATCCAAGCAGAGACTGCGACTGCGACTGCGACTGCGAAGTCGTCGCCCATTCAGCCAATCGAATTCGATGCGATTCACATTAGCTATATTCGCACGATCTAATTATTTAATATATGTAAATTATATTTATAAAAATTACATGCTTATGCCATATGCAAATATTTATGGCAGCTAAGTGAATACATTTGTCATATGCCAATCCTAATAGCCATTGTTCTTTATGTTGTGTGTTTTCGAGAATGTTTCAAAAAACGTTCGTTAGTCGTTGCATATTGGTTCATTATACAATTGTACAGTTCTGCATCCCTGGTTATATTCTGCATTGCAAGAACGCATCGTTTTTGTCTTTATTTCTAAGTCGATTAGATGGCTAATAGGCTTTTCTTTCTACATCGTTTTTTTTTTTGTTTTTTGGTTTTGTTTTTACCACTTTTTCTATTGATTTACCTTTGCTTTGCAATTTCAGCCTTTACACTCTCTTGTACCCTACAACCAAAGTCACTTGGAGTATTTTGGTTTCTATTAATTATTGCGTACAGCAGCAAAACGAGTTTGAAAATAGAAGAGTTTAGGCTGTGTGAAGTGCTCAAACACTAATGGGCACAGGGAGTCCAGATCAGGTTATTTAGTTAAAGCAAAAAATAAATAAAACATTAAACAAATTGTGATAATCTTCACAAAACTCAAGGTAACTACGCATATGCTTAAAATGATTCAATATTTTCGATGCCCAACCTGGGTATATTTCCCACTGATCATTCTAATTAACTTAAAAGGGGGCGGCTTTGAGTAGGCACATTTGTGCATAAATACACACACACACACACACACATATATATATATATATATATATATATAATATATATATAGTATATACTGACCATGAAGAGTTATCTTATTTATTACGTTTCCTGCTTTCCAACGCTTTCTTGCTGAATTTGTTCCCCTCTCGTTGAATTATTGCACTTGGCGTGCTTTTCCGCCAAGCAATCACCTGGTGAATCCATTTGTCCAGTGGTAATTAACACATTAACACTAATAATTAAAACATTTAGTGATTAGTGACACATTTATGACAACCTGCTCAACGTTTAATTTCTTCAATCTGTCTCATAAACCTCTCATGACAAATGAGGCAGCAATTGTTGAAGATAAGTTTGCGCAAAATTCAGTGACTGGGTTCGTTCGAAATAGGATCGAAGATGTCGTTTTGTCCGTTACAGGTGTATGTGTTTCTATGTATTTGCACATAGCAAATAATTATTTTAACCCTGTCAATATACAAATATGATAAATAATATAAAGTGAATGTGAATGTCGTTAAATTATTTTATTAAACAAATTATGTCCAACGAGAAATAAGGTGAACATTAATCTCATTTTCAAAATACAGCTTATGGATGTTTTTTGTTTTGTTTTTTTTTTTTTTTGTTAGAACAAAAGGTTAACTCGCAGCTTTAAGTTAATGTATGTAATTGCATTTTTTTCATGGTTAATGTGTGCATAAAAATTTCTTAGAGGGTACTTTAATATTGTTTTTAGGCTTGCAACGCATTGTTGGAGATGTCCTTGACCCCAATCAATAAATATATTTGACAAGCACCATTTGTCGATTGATTTGTCAGTCTGCACGCATTTTTAATCTTATATCCACAGAATTCCCCCAGTTTCAAAACTATCTTGATGAAACTTGGTATATATACGTCATTGAGGTTCGGGCACTTATGGCATCGAAGTTGTATGTAGCCGTCATAGACAATGGTCAAAAGATTTGTTCTCGTATTAAGAAAACACATTTGACCAAAATATATTAACCGAACTCCCAAAATATGCTTGCTGTTAACTTGAAAATAAAAAATAATAATCATCGGACCATATCATATATATATATATAGCTGTTATCATGAGAAATATAGTTGTTAAAAACCAAAATTTTATTTTTAAAAATATTTCTTTTCTCCAATCCTTGCAACAAAAGTTGGATTATTTTTCATACCCCCAGATGTCATACAAATATTTCGTATATTTTTAAATATAAATCTAATTTTAAATTTTATTTTTAATTTAAATTAATAAATTTTTACTTTTTTTTGTTGATTGACCTTAGTTGACATTAAATAAACAAATAAAACGAAAAAAAATATATTAAATTCAGATAATTCAAACTCCGAACAAAAATGTAGAAGTCATACTAGGGTATGTAATCTTCGGGTTCGAGATCTTCAAGATTATATATAGATTAATAAACGTAATCGGGGGACTTGCACATGATCGCAATTAATACATTTCGCTCATATTGTGCATGTAATTGAGAAGGCCTGTTAGAGGCCAGAATTTAAATTAATTAGAAAGTGAAATATGTGTGCCATGTCTAGTTAACCGATGAATGGATATCGCCTGGGAAATATCGATATCAACGTTAGTTTACGTTCAGTTTACAGACCCATGAACAATTTCGCGACCGAAATTTGCAATATATTTCGTTTGTGGAACCTAAAAACAAAAAGGTCTGCTGACGGGCAAATATTTGATGAATTAATTTTCTCGCCTTTACGGCGACTAGAGGTACACTTTTTTCTTGAAGATTTAAATAATTTATCGTTCATAATTTAGTATTTTCATTTCAATACACTTGCCGCTGCTATGATGGTTTGCCGAAAACCGCCGTCAAAATATACCAAAGTTCAATATTTTGACACTGTTGAACAGAATCCAGGCAACAGTGAGATAATATTGTTGATTTAAGTTTTGCGGTCTCTAAGCCGGCCTTTATAATTCTGCCTATCGAAATATTTCGCGACCTGTTTCATAGAGTTTGGTTTATATGGAGCTTTCCATTATCGATAACTTTTTGTTGATCTGTTTGTGTACTGAATACGGATATTAAAAAAATCGCATTCAGATTCGCCATTTGATGCTAAATCAATGATATTGAATATAAGATGTGTAACACGTTTAGTTTTTAACAGTGGGCAACCTCGGCTAGCTCAGTTTTCACAGGGTGGGGTAACTCCAACTCTGCCCATAGACGGTACGGACTCCAAAACAAAACTCTACCTTCACAACACTACATAACGACCTCCAAGCACACGCAAAATAAACGAAACGGTTGGCAGGCCGGGTGTTTATGGCCACGACAAACCCAAACTTCCTGCAATGGGCCTAAGGGGTTTTTGTAGGCCCATCGCCTTTAATTGGATTTGGCGATCAATCTATTCCATGCTCCCGGCGATTCTATCCTCCATTATCTTTCTTTATAATGTATTAGCAGGCATGTTTACTTTACATATGTGGTAACAAAACATGCCGCTAGATGGCGATATAATTTCCAAACGGCAATTCAATTTTGAATTTGAATATACAGTGGATGCCAATCCAGGCCGTTGTTGGGATGGTCCGAAGCGGAGAAAAATACTGATGAAGTAGAAAAAGGAAAAAAATCACACATCATAAATTAGCGCAATACTAAAATTATTTACTATTTATTCCAAAAATCAAACACAAATATCACGGAGGGTTTTCTTACTCTCAAATACATTTATCTCCTTGTTGGCACCACACGAAAATTCAGCCGCCAAGGGACATGACCCGCCTCGCAAAACTCACCCCAACGCACAAAGCGCCATCTTGTGGAAAAATGTGGTCACCTCAAGTTAGGTCCTCGCCAACCCTGCCAACCTGATTTTTAATTTTGCCGATGTGGCCCTTTTCCCTTTTGGTGGTGGTATACGATAACTGAATATCGATATGTACCGCAAATGCAACAACATAATGCGAACAGCGTAGTATGTGTATGAAATTGATAAGCTGTATGCAGCGGCGTTAAACTGACCATCATATGGGATGACAAAATAAATCCGCTACAGATTTCAGGTGAGTTGCCCTGATGATTAAAAAATGTTGGAACACATAAAAGCCAAAGCTTCATTCATAGACATGGCAACGCGAAATATACAAATCGTGGAGTGCGGCATAAATCTGACAATGCCAAGTGCGTGCAGTGACGATGTCGTCTCCAGTGTCAGCAAAATTGGCGCCAACAATTTGGAAATGCATCTGGCGAATCTACAGCTCATTAGGCTGGTGGGCAGTCACTCCGTGCTCTATGACAGTCGACATCGGTGATTCAACGATGGCAGGCAACTGTGGCAGCAAATTGCCAGCCAGCTGTCTCTAGAAATGGACAAATCCCTGAGTACATGGGCGAAGCTTCGCTACATTTATCAGCGGCATGTGCGACGCATGCACAAGTATCGTCGACAATCGCGGTCGTCTCGCATCTATAAACTGCCACGACCCGTCATGTTGTACTAGGAGGATTTGATGTTTCTCTACTGTCATGTGTCGCACCATCCCCCACTGCGGAGCGAGCAGACCAGCTAGGCAGAGCTGTCGTCTGGGGATGATGATATGACCATTGTAGCGCAACCGATTGATATTATAGACCTAGATGAGGACAATTACGACCAGTACAAGATTAGTCCAGATCAGCAGCGTCTCATTGAGGCAGTGCGCGCCTATCCACAGCTGTATACGGCATGCGAACTATTGCAACTATAGGCATCGCGGCCTCATTTGGGGTGCCATCGCTAATGAGCTGCGTGAGCGACCAAGCCAATGATGGTTTGGCTGCTGCTGCAGACGCGCTTCGAGTGGGAGCTGATGCAAATGGACGATAGCAACTCTCAATTGATGCAGCAGCTCATCTTTCTGGATGCATGTATACGCAACACAGCGGGCACGGTGTACGAAATGTCGCTATATTTGCAGGAAGCCTACGCGCCGTCATGAATCTGATCAATGTACTGAAAATGATGCCCGAGCTGGGCCAGATGGTCGACGGTTATGAGGACAAGGATTGTAAGCGGAAGCGCTAGTATGCGCTCTGGATGCGTGTCACCTGGCAGGTGCTGCGTAATTTCTATCTGGAGCTGGCCGAGATGCATAAGGTTGGCTATCAGTTGCAGGACAAATGGTACTTTGAGAATATCATCGGTTGCCTCTACAAGTTGCTCTCCATTCGACATGGTCGACGAGCTCAGAAGCGCGCTGCCATCAAAACTGGTGACAGCTCTTCGCAACCCAAAAAGATCCTGACAGCCAAATGCAATCGGTCCCTTGGCATTGAGAGGGCGGCGCCCAAGCCACTTCCGGCACTGAGATACGTGCGCCAAGCCAAGTGTAAAGGTCTGGGCGCACCGGTGATTATGACCATGATGCGTACAGCGCTCTTCATACGCGAGGTGTTGGCCATGCCGCAGCTGCACAGCACGGATACCCAGTTTAGCATTAAGTGTGCCGACATCTGGCTTCAAATATCGAGAAAGTTACATACGAATCGTAAGTATATATATAAATATATATATCTTTGCCAATGCTTACCATTCTTGATTGCAGAGCACTCTTGTCGCGCCATTTGGGCGTTTCTGGCTGACAATATGAATCTGTTCTCGAAGATAGCGCCCATGTCGGAGCTAATGGCTCCGTTCAAGGCAAGCGTGAAAGTGTGGGAGAAGTCGCATCAGTTGTTCAGAAAGTTTGATGAGATAGCGCGCAAGTATCGGTGGATGTACCACAAGAACATTCTGCCGCGACCCATGCAGCACTTTGAGATATATGATATTCTGTACTGGGATCTGCGAAGATCACGACCCGGACAGCCAGACAGTCAGTATTCCGATGCGGACCGCCAGGAGGTGTGGCGTTTGGCGCTTGAGCGTTTTCCATAGTGTAAGTGTCATAGCTGGCAGATCAGATTGACGGTATATATATATATGTCTACATACACGTCTCTCGACTCGTGCAGGGTATCTGCTAGTTGATTTCATTTTTAGCCAGACAACTCTTTTACCTCGTTCTAATCGCGTATTTCATTTGATTTGGCACTTTTTTGGCAGTAAATCATCGCGACGTTTGGGCCATGTTCAAGTTTGCATTTATGGCATACATGGAGGACTGGGAGCGTGGCATTGAGAATCCCTGGCCACAGACCTGGTGACATGCATTGGAGAAGTTCAAGTTTCTAATAAATATGCGCGATCATCCCTTGGAGCCGCACTACTGTATTGTCCACAACAAATTCATGGAGGAGGTGAAACGTTGCAGCATGCACGAGGCGCTGATGCAACCGACGGTCCAGCTTTTGGGTAGCAATGCACACGTTGCCACCGAATCACTTATGCCCTGGGAGACAGAGGAGGCCAAGCGGCTGCTCACTGGCGATTTGCGGAATTCAAATAAATTAGCAGTGGCCGTGACCCAACAATTGCGTCCAGTGGCGACGCCACCGGTGAGGGCACCCCGAACGATCAACCAGTCAAATTTCAACGATCTACTCCACACAGATGCGTATCAATTGATACGGCTTACGCGCTGCAATCCCAGTACCGCGGTAGGGCATCGCCAAGCAGCTGAATGCCACCGGTAAGTGATATGAGTTAGTGCTGCAAGTCACACACTAAATTCACACACTTACCACCCCTATCATTTGTCACACAGTAAGCGATTGCCGTTTGGCGCTGCAGCATGCGCTGTACGATTTGCGCCTCCTGAAGATCCGTGATATCCACGGCCAGTGCACGCTGTCGCATAAGTATTATCGGCACATGAACGAGATCTACGATCGGGTGAAGGACGACGATATTGATATTGTGCATATGCATGAACCAAAGCAGCTCTATAAAATGGTGATGGAAACGTCAGACACCGTATATCCGGAGAGTTATTTGCCCGAAATCAATATGATGACCTGCAAGCCCAGCCTGGTGGGCAAGAAATGGGGCTACGCCCTCAACGCTCTGCCTGCGTTCAAACAAGACGATCTGCGCGTACGTCTCCAGCAAATCTTTGTCAAATACGCGAGCCTTGCCAATATCGATTGGCCCCAATCCAGTGCCACGTTGCAGTGGTGCACCAATAGCGATCTGCAGCGTCTTTAGTAGCAATTGCAATTGCAACTGCAGATCGCATCGAATCGGTGTTTATAGTATAGTTTTTGTGTACTAGTTTCACTTACTTATTTATATGCTAATGCCAATTTTGATTTATGCATGGCTATCGGAACCCGCTCCTCGCCAATCTGAACCTTAACATAGATATGCCTCTGCCAGAATATCAGCACACTTTATTTATTAACTACAATTTGTCTTTCCTTTAAAGGTGATGATTCTTTTTTTTTAATATTATACTTAAGATATGTTAAAAACATGAAAGCCACAATTAATATTAGTATTGTTATGCAGCAAGCCTTTTTTATTTTTTTTTTTTTTGGAAACATTACAACTGCATATAAGATTAAAGCACATAAGTTGTTGAAATTTGTACGGCACAAACTGTGTACAGAAGTGGCCCACAGTTGCCACATTTTTTGGTTTTGGACGCCTACTTTAACGACCAGGTCAGCAGCATGGATGGAGGATGGGGGATGGCTTGGGGATGAGGATGACATCAAAGTAAGCCCATACAAATTGAGGCCGGACGACAATTGGATGATGATTTGATTGCGCGAGGGTATACTCTATATGTGTGTGTGTGTGTGTGTGTGTGTTTCTAGGGGTGTGTGTTAGTTTGAAAACAAATAACATAAAAGGCATTAAAGTAGCTCAACAGCAAAAATTGCGTAGACCTGAGCTCCGCTCCAGCACAACTGAATGCTTGTCATCATCTGCCGATTGATTGTCCACTTTCTGTTGCTTCACGTGCACCTCGTATATGCTGGCCGCCAGATTGAAAAAGAGACGCTCCACATTAAGGCCAGTCTTGGCTGATGCCTCCATGTAGGGTATGTTCAGATTGCGTGCATAGTTGGCAGCCGCCTGTTGCCGCACCTGTCGCCCATCATCGTCACACTTGTTGCCCACCAGCATCAGGGGTATATTGTCCGTGGCATACTTGCTAATCTCGTCGAGCCAGTAGCTCACGTGCTGATAGCTGCGCCGGTTCGTCAAATCGAACACGAGAATGATGCCGTGCACGTGTCGATAGTAGCCGGTCATCAAGGACCGGAAACGCTCCTCGCCGGCTGTATCAAAGATATGCAGCTTCACCCTATTGCCGCCGATCTCAACGGTGTGCACCTTCAAATCCAAGCCCACCGTGCAGCGGTATTGGCCCGTATAGCGATTCACCGTGAAACGATGCAACAGGCACGTTTTGCCCACACCCGCATCGCCCAGCATCAGTAACTTGATAGAAGAGTCGCTTGTCATTATTTCTGTCGCAATTCACTTTTGATTTTTGTTGTTGAATATCACCTTACCTAACTTACCTAACTGTGAAAATCCCAATATATAGTCATAAGGTATGTAAAATTCAAGGCATACTTTTTTATACACTGTTCCCGAAGGTATCAACAAACTGAATAATTAAACTAGACAAAATGGTTTAAGCTAGAATATATAATTACATTTAATTATCTTCGAGCCACGCTCATTTTAGCCCCCAGAAATCGGAAAAAGCCTATATCTCGCGCAATTTTAATGCTACAGATGGAATACTAGAATCCTCCCCCAAAAATTGTGTAAATGTCCATATTTGCCGCATTTTAAATAGTTATAGTCATCAAATTTATGAGGCAGATTGATGATAATTTAGTGGTCGTGGCACATCCATTCATTGTCACCCAATCCCCACACCTACAAGAAGGTTAAAACATTCTGTAGTATTTGTTTAAACTATGTTTTAAACTGTCCTTATGAAAGGAATCAAAATTTAAGGACAATATAAACTATATAGAAGAAATCGTAAAGAATGATTAGTACTTGAGACTAATTAGCTTGGCACTCAGTGCGAGAATTATATGTTTAAATGATCCATTCTAAGTCGAACTAAAAGATCTTACACTTTTAATTACAGTTTTCATTTGCAATTTAAGAGAAACCATGAAGATAACTTGGTGGTAACTTTCTCCAAGGATCGGCATATACATTTTTAGACTACGCCCACACCTGCCGGCCCCCAAAGCCACAATCAAACAACAAAATCAATTTGTAAGCAAGAGTCAGCAAAATTTTGAAAGTAACATACTGGTAACTCCCCCAAGAGATCGATACAAAATTGGATGGCCACGCCCACTCCGACTACCAAATCCTATACACCAGATAGTGTAAATCGATAAGGCCATATATCTCTCACAATATGTAAGCTACCAAATTTGAAGGGTATATTGCTAGTAAAAATCTTCAAAAGTCTGGGAAAAAAATTTCGGACAACGCCAACTCCAAAAACGATAAAAGCCAATATCTCCCGCAATGTCAGAGCTACAGTTACGAAAGTTGGAAGGTAGATTACTAAGATCGTACTCCAAAAATTTGTTTGTCAGAAACCTATGTCTCCCGCAGTTTAATTGCTACAGTTACCAAACTAGGAAGGAAGATTATTGGGAACATTCTCCATAATTTTTTTCAGCCACGCCCACTCCCTCCCAGAACATTTTCAAATTCTCATATCTCCCTGAATTTAAGAGCTAGAGTTACCAAACTTCGAAGGAAGGTAAGTAACTTATATTTACCGCAATTTGACAGGCAAACTTGGACTGCAACGTTCTCTCTTCATTTATAATTAAAATATGAGTTATATTTTGTTTTCTCCGATATTATAATTAATTATTATAATTATTATTATTATTATTATTATTTTCATTATAAGATGTGAAACTAATATTATTTGATGTATGTATTTATTGTTAGTTTAAAGGAATGGAATGCCCAAGTGGCACTAAGTGGTAGTTGCATCTTAAAGTAAGACATTAACCTCGTGGCTAACGACCCCAAAAATAGTACTTCTGGCCAGCTGTGCCCCCAGACCCATCAAATTAACATTCTAATGTGAATCGCTCAACGCTGGAGCCACTTTATAAGCTCCATTGCTGCACATCATCATCATCAGCAGCAATTCGGAATTGGAGCAACGAGGACTGCTAAGGTGATGGCAATAATGTTTGCTCCCGGTGATTAACGCAATTAAACAGGTGCTCAAAATGGTGTTTCCAGTGGATTAGCCAAGTTCAAAACGCGATAGAGAGCAGAGAAACAGTGAGAGAGAGAGAGAGAAAAAAAGAGAGAGAAGGAGAGAAAGAGTGACAGAGAGAGAGATACAGTTGGTTGCTACACGCCCGCTAATAAGCGCCACATTAGCAACATGCGCCACCTCTTCAACCTCAACCTGAACTTCATCCTAATCCTCCTCCTCCGCCTCCTCCTCATCTCATGCTCATGCTCATGCTAAGCCACATTCCACATTCGCATTAATTCAATGTGGATTTTGAGCAACAGCGCCCCCAACCCCCATCATTACATGTTGGGGGGTGTTCGACAGCAGTTTGGGTGGTGGTTAATGCGGGGAAAGGGAGGGTCGATTGTCCACGACGTCTGACGTCAAATTGCCATTAGACTTACAATGGACTGCTGTCGGTGGTGCACAAGGAGCTCTGTGTCTCTCTCCGATGATTTGTAGGTGTTGTGCCGTGAGATTAAACATGTAATTATTTATGCCCTGTTTTCTGCAATGGGCCTAAAGTGCCGCAGGAGGTGTGGCTCAATGTGGCCAAGTTCCCAGCTGTTAGAATCTTGGTCTAACATCTTTTTAACATTTGCCAATTTTAAATTTAAGCTAGTTCTCCACGTTGTCCCATTTACTCATGATCAAAAACTTCTCGTACAGCTGGTAAACATTTGCAAGAGCTTAAAAAAGAGAAATGCTTCTAATCTTAAGGAAAGTATGCTTGGACTTATAGTGTGGAATAATTGTCAATAGTTTATCGGATACTTCAGAAGCTCAAACCTATGGTTAACTAACATGCACTTTGGCAGGCACATGGGAAAAATGCTTGGGTATTTTTTTGTGAAATAGTTCTGGAAACATTACAATGCCTACTTAATTAAGCTCATTAACTTAGAATGTTAGAACTTAAAGACCAGGTCAACAACAACAACATCAACTGTCCGGCGCCTAATTCACAGTGGCTGTCAGTGCAATTGTGAATTGTTTGCGTTTGGCCAACTGATTCACATGACCTCCGATGAGTATGAGCAAAATAATGAGGCGCCAGTATCACATGGCATTTATGTCCGAAACCCCAAAAGCCCAGCAGCCAAAACCCATTGTAAGATGTTTTTTGTTTTTTCATGAAACCAAAAACAAAAAATACACAATTTTTATTGTATATTGGACGGTGTGTGTGCGTTTTTGTGTGCACTCAAACTGCTAATTGAACAGTTTTTGTTTGTCAAAATACAAAAACAAAAAAGAAGTACAGAAGAAAAACAAGCGAACTATTTAATGACAGTTGTGTGACTGAGATGTGGCACATACATGTATTAGTAGCTAGCGGGGGGTGGGAACCCGAGAGGGGAACTGGGTTCGAAAGGGGGGTTCGAGTGGTGCCGAATTCCGGACTCAGCATAGCTCAATGTTTTGCTATACAAAGAGCACGCCCCACTTGGGGGCACAGCACAAAAAATTCAACAGAAAAACCATTAACGGGTACAAAAAACCACTTGGCAAGCTGTAGTTTCATGTTTTATGTTATTGTTGCTTACTTTACTGTTGTCGTTCTTGTTTTTGTTGTTGATGTGCATGAAAAACAATTGCAATTGCGCGAACAAAGATAATTTGCGAATGAGATCGGCGAGACGATGATGACTGCAATGACAAATGCTAGATAAGAATAACAACTCCCCAAAGAGTCAGATATATATATGTACTATATATATAGAGCGGAGAGAGAGAGAGTTGTGGAATTTTTTATATTCAAGCTCATGAAGATCATGAAGAAAACACAAACAAAAAATTCCGTATGAGGACAATAACCACAAATAAGCTCAGAATTTCTGCTTAAACAAATTTTGATTGATATTGAACAGGGTTGTCAACTATACTTCACAAAATATAATTTCATACCTAAGCAAAACTATTCAATTTTCGCATTTAATTGCATCCATTTTGAACATAATATATTGAATTTAAATATAACTGTTATGAAAATACCTTAAGCTTTGCCCAGAGATTGAGTTTTATTCCCCTTATGCATATCCTGATTCACATATATCTCACTTATATCAAATTTCAACTATAACATATCTCTGATCGTGGTTAGCTCTGACAAATGTATTTTACTCCTCAGGTTCTCAAACTTCCCTGTCTCTTCCTTATTTCCTATCTCACTGTTTGTCTCTCTCTCTCTCTCTCTCTCTCTTTCTCTCTCAACATTTTACTTTCGTTATTACTTGTTGTAGGCATTTTCACCTAGCACTCTGACTCTTGAATATGTTATTATTAATTTAATTAAAGAAAAAAAATTAATAACGCTTAAAATTTGTTAGTCTTTTTTTCTGCGTTTTCCGAAATCCTAATGTTTGACCATTTAAACTTAGACTTTAACATAAACAATATTTAATTTTTATTATAATATAATTTGTGTATAACGTACATTTTAATTGATCCATTTAAATTCATTAAAATATTTGACTTGAAAACAACAAATGAAGAAGATTGTAGGCTAGCGAAAAGTGAAAATGCAGATAATGAGTTTTATGATCCATAAAGCGTCGCACACTACGTATACTACGTATACCGTATACTGTATTTAAAAGCCTCTCCGCTGACCCACTAAATGTAATCGTGCGTAATCCACACAACAAGTCAAAGCAGAGCGTGAATCTGGTTTACGACGTGAATTGTTTATTACGGCTAACGAACTTTCTATGCTGGGGCACTTGGCACTTGCCACTTGCATAATCAGACCCGGAACCGAAGCCTCCCCGCCTCCTCCCCTCTATCCAACGATGACGTTGCATTTAGCGCATTGCAAGGTAATCAATGTGGAATCTGCTCTGATTGCATCGGGGAAAGCACGAGAAAAATACACACGATGCACGACAAATAAGTTTTAATTATTTGTCACACTTGTACAAACATATACACACATGAATACATATATATTTATATACATACATATATACATATATACATGAAAGCACAAGTTGAATTGTATTGTATTTTTTTGAGTTTAAGACACATATGCAATTGAGCCGATCTATATGAAGACCAGTGAAAATATTAACATTTTAGCATACATTTTCAATTGCTTTGCAATGACTTATCAGATTCATTTTTGAATTATACCGCCGTAGCGCACTGTGAATAGCAAAGCAACTATCGATAAGTAACGATCGGTACATGCTGAAAGCAGCGACAGAGTAAGAGTTTAATGCACGTTATCTAAAACAATGCTTAAACTTAACTAAGAATGTATATACATATATCTTACGTTGTTCTTCATTCCAAACAAGTTATATGCAATTTCAAATTAAATTATCAATATGTATTTTAAATATTTTCAAGACTACTGAGTTATCATTTTGTGAATAACATACAATAAGCATACAAAATAATTGATATAAATGTATATATATATATATATATATATGTATTTCATTTGTTCATATTAGTGCAAACTAGCACAAACATTTTTCAAAATGTTGTCCCAATGTCAGTGAAAATGTAAGCAAATGCGTTTCGTGGTGAATGGGGTAGAGCCAATTATATCGATAGTGGCAAAGATCTGTAGTTATGCCTATCGATAGGGGCATCGATTGCCGACGCAACATTAGTCTGTTGGCGCAATTGAAACGCGAAGATCGTGTGTCTCTCTCGTGGTCTGACGGAGAAACGGTCGCGAGTTGAAGTTCTCCGGCTAAACGGGAACCAACATCTCTGATCGCGTTTTTTTTTGTTGTTAATCACGCTTATATGAATGATTAAGTACGAAATTATTTTTGGCTAATCTAACACTATATAATTGCGTCGATTCGACTCGCTCCTATCTTCATTGTCTGTGCGATTGGCGGGAGTTCCAGCAACGGATTAAAATAATTTGTTATATATTTTTTTGTTTTTTTTTTTGGAAATGTGTCGCTAATAAATAATATATATAATAATATAATTGTAATTATTTATAATCATGCGTACATGTTTAATTCCCTAAGAAACAAAAACAGCGACAGCTGCCCAACAAAATGCGATGAGAACACAAAATAAATTGTGATCCGCGAATTTGTAGTGAAGTGCGTGCAATTTGGAAGTGGAGTAATAACAACAACAATACTTATCTACATACGCATTGTAAGTGTGTAAACTTAAAGCTCCTCATGTCCCTGTGTTTGTCCCTCGACCTGTTCCTGTGGCTGTGTCTGTGTGTCCACGTTGCACAAGTTCAAGTTCAGCTTATTTTACCGGCTGCTAAATGAACTGAACAACGGTTGTCGCCTGTCGCCGCCTTTCGCACATTCTTTTCGTTTACGTTGCGCCCACTACTTGAACTTACGGCGATCTCTCTCTCTCTCTGTCTCTCTCCATCTACTCTGTTCTCTCTTAAAAATACTCTCCTGCATTTTGTTGCGTGCATTGCACCTTTTGCCTGTTCCTGCTATCTCGTTTTGACAGCGAATTGCTAATCGCCGTGGCATTTCGCACTAACACATACACACACACACACCGACACCGACATACACCGACAAAAACACGCACGCAGAGAAACGTTTACCCTCCGGCGCCACCCACTCACACTTGCACTTGCACTGGAGAGATCTCGTCATCGTTCTTTTACTCTCGTATCCTCTCGCTCTCACATTCACGCATTCTTTCGGGTCTTGTCACATCAGCAGCAACAATAACTTTGATTAAGTAAACAACATTTGATAAGTACATTTTGTGTGTATATTTTTTTATTATTATCGTTCGGTTTTGCCTAGTCGCCCGCTTGTCTTGCTCTTACCTTCGTTTTTGCATTTCCCTTTCTTTTGGATACGTCAACAATTCCAGCTTATCGCTCTTCCTTTACAATTACACTGACAATGGTAAACCACCCAAAACTTGTTGAGTACCTTCTAAATTACCTCACTCAGTCCCCAGATATGCCTAATCGTATGTGTGTGTCTGTCCATGTATGTTCATTATGAGCATTCGCATGCAATTTACCGTCGTCATGTTCTATTAGCTTTAGATATAGACAAACATGTGTCTTATCAGACCGGATCCTCTGCTGCTCCATCAGGTAGAGGCTTCAATGCGTTTGCTTTGAGATTTGCGCCTTATACACTCTTAAACTGGACTACACCTTAACACTCGGCTCTACTCAGTTGTTGACCCTATGTGGAGAATGTAGAAAATATAGTATATGTTATATTTCTATCTTATCTTGAATCGAAAGAGATATTAAGATAAATTATGCAATATTCTTACAAAAAAAATTATATAATCATTATCGTGCGAATAAAATAAACAATAAACAATGCAATCGGCGCTGTAATAATATCAATCGCAAAAAGAAAGAGGAAAAATCACAACTGATTATCAAAACAAGAATTAAAAAATTTTATGCGAGGTGCGAAGACTTCATCCAAAAACAAGAAAAAAAAAAAGCAAACTAAATGAAGCAGATAGAAGGAGAAAGAATTAAAGGTAGTTTGTGTTGATGTATTTGGAAACCCATGTTGATGTTTATAAGAATAAATTGCTTATACCTCTATACATATACAATATATATATGTGTACGTGTGCTAGTCACTCAATCGATTTGACTCGTTGTGTTCAGTGTATTGTCTCAAGTTTGGCCAACTTATCGGCTTCCAATGGATCGCATAACTCAGTTGCGGCTCACTTGTTCTTTAGCCGGTAATAAGTTGAGTCAAGATGAAGATCAATCAAGGTGTAGTGATCTACACACTCACACAGTCACACTCATACTCACACTCACTTGCAACACCCACTCGAATTACTCAAATGAATCACCGATTGTGCCAAAAAAAAAACAACTAAAACTAAAAACTTATAATGAGCGAATTGCGATCAGTTTGTTGTCGTTCCATCTTTCCATTTTGGAAACATCTGTCCATGTGGGCAGCAGTCAAGCCACCCCTCCCCTGCTCCCCCCACACACCCCCCCCTCGAATTGACAGACTTCACTCTTTATGGCCAACTGTTTCAATAGAAAGCCGCGCTCGAGGCGTGCTCTCCTCGAGGTCAGCCCCGAAGATGATCAAACCGAATATCGGTCTCGTTCACTGACTTCGATCGTCGATCGTCGATCGTCAGCGTCTAAATATAGATTTCGACCATATTTGATGATAAATATTGGCAATGAGTGGCAAACAGTGGCAACCGGACCTGCCTCAACCTGCCCAGCCAGAGGTACAATGTATATATTCTTCAACACTAAGAAAAAAAAGAAAATAAATTAAAATGTATATATGTATGTATATATATGTATATCAATAAATATCGACTGAACTCGTTGCGTACAAAATAACTGCCTCAAGTAGGTTTATTTATTTTATTTGTATTTTGTATTATTATTTCCAAATCGATATTTCAAAGAACAATCAGTCAGCTTTGTACAATGCACATGGAATCTGAGATAGCCGTACTTTTTTGTCATTATTATTAGACAAGTATTTTATAAAAGTATTTAGGTATAAAAAAGTTATTGCAGCGATTTATTTGCAGTGTATCTGTATCTTTTGCTGCGGCTGCGGCATTATCTGTGGCTGCCCCGCTGCACGTGTGTCTTGTGGTGTGCGGCAAGTCACGCCCATTGGCACAGGCGACAGACGGCGCGACATGTCAGACAGCAGCCCCCACGCGACATTTGCGACATGCCACATTTTTGCTGCGGCCGCTGTTGCCGCTGCTGCCTTAATAAGTTTTAATCTATTTGTCAATATTTCCTTGTTTAGTTCTCAAACATTGCACATGCACTATCTGCATCTATATGCATATATGCATCTGCATCTGCATCTGTATCGCAGCACTCGTCTGTGTGTATCTTTGGGCCCACAATGCCCGCGTATTCATAAACAAGGCGACTCCGTCTCGACGACGACGACGACGACGACAACGACTATGATTCCAATACTCCGATTCTGTTTCCTGACACTCAGAAAAAATCTTCTGCAAGTTTAGGAAATCAACCTATCTAAATCAACCTGAGAATTAGAAAAAAATGTTGTCTAGTTTTTAGAAAAAAACTTCTAAATATACGTAATTTAAAATTTTGTTTTTAAATGTTTTCTATTATTTTGAAAAGTGGAAATGGAGTCATTTATTTCTAGAAAATATGTTTGCTGAAATTCAGAAATAAGAAATAGAATTTGCTCTCTCGAGTGCTTTCTTACAGATTTTTCAAAATCAATTAATTTATTATTATATTAATATATGTTATGTGAAATCTTAAAATACTGAGCTAATGTTACAAAAAACAGTTTGGAAATTGGACCTCTCTTTTCTAAATTGAAAAAAATCCAACCTGCAGTTAAGAAAATGAAAGAATATGCTTCGATTTTTTTTGAGTGTAGGATCCGCAGGCCCTTATGTAGTTTGGCTGCCACTTTGCCATTTCCACTGCAAACATTTTGCATACCCTTACGCCTATTGAGACATATATATGTATAGATAGATATATCGGTATATCAATATGTATAGATATAGATCTGAAACTATTCTTTCAGCTTTCGCTCAATCGATATCCATTCAAACTAAACTTTGCGGTTACCAGCTGAAAATGCTTAACATTTGTTTTGTATTTTCTTTGATTATTATTATATTGATCGCAAGAATCACAAATATATATATATATATATATATATATATATATATACATGCATGTATTCTGTCCTTACAGATACACAAATACGCATTGTTTGTCTGCAAAGGGTATTTAATCTTTGGCAAACTAAAGATAACTGCAACTTTTTGTTTTATTTTTTTTTGTCGTGCATTTTGTTTGTCTTCGCTGATATGTACGAATGTGTTCCCCTTCCGCTCGCCTCCTCTCTGCTCCTTTCCACTCCTCTCTTCTTCTCAACGTTGGGCGGCAACGTTGGCGTTTAAACTGCAAGCTGTCGTCATTGTATTGTCATATTTCTGTTGCATGTGTTCTTTTTAGCCCACCTCGTGCTCTCTCTCTCACTCTCTTTCACTCTCTCTATCTTTCGTTCTCTCAGCCACTCAGTCTTTCTGTCTCTTTGTCTGTTCGTTTGTTTGTTTGTTTGTATCTCGTTGCGAGTAGGTTTTGTTGCTTTGGTTTCGGTTTCTGTGGCAAGCTCGCAGAAAGTAAAAGTTGCATCTTCTGTGTGTGGCCTAATAGAGCTGCAAGAAGTAGCATGTTGCCAGTTCTGTGTGCAACGTCACCTTCTACCGCCGCAACACAATCTTCCGAGAATTCCAATTGCCATAACATTGTGAAAATAGAAAAAATTTCATTTTTGTTTTTACTTTCGGTTTGTCCTTTGAATTTGAATTTGAATTCTTGAAACTATTTTCTTTGATTTTGTCTTCTTTTGATATTGTCTTGAAGTCTCAATGTGATATTTTTTGTTAGATACAAAAGTCATCGTAAATTGCGGTATAACAATTAATTAGCATATCCAAGCTACAAATTTTGTAAAATGAGCATAAAGATTTCCATATGGAAAAAGACCAGTTCTTTGTGGGCCCGGTTGACTTGGTCTTGGAAAGTGTGTCAAAAGTATCTGAGAAACATATGTCTCCAACCAATTGGAACACTGACCTTGCACACGCTGTTTTGCATTGTGGCTGGCAGCAGTCATAACAGATACACTATCTAACAGATACCAACGGGGCAAGCAAGCATATCGAACCCCAATTCAATACAACTATTGTTACAATATGCAAACATTTTGCACAAAAGGACAATTGCTGTGTGGCGTTATATGCATTTCAATTATAGGGAATTAAAATTCATATCTCAATTGATTTATTGAGGTATCAATTGATAGAATGAATGCAAAGAATGAATGCGATCAATCGATCCGATCGCCTTGGCCCAACACTTAGATAGATGCGGACACAAAATTCACCTTCAGCCTCAATTTACAGCAGGCAGAACAGCGACTGCGACGTCGACTGCAACTGCGACTGCGCTGCTCATGAATGCCTTGGCTTATCAGCAGCAACAGCAACAGCAGCAGCAGCAGCAGAGGCGAGCCGAGTGGGCTGAGTTTGAATTCGAGAGCAGCGCGCGTTTATCACTCAAAAAAAAAACAAAGGCCGCTCTTGAGATAAGAGCGAATGTTTTTCAGCATTCGAATGCGTGTGTATCTCTGTCTGTATTTGCTCAGCATCTCTGCATGTATCTGCATACACACACAAATACATACGTATATCTGGAGCCGTGCCTCAATTTGAGCTGTCAGCTGTTAGCAGCTGGCGTGTCGATGTCATATCTGCCCAATGAATATGTATCTGTATCTGTATCTGTATATAAACACACATATCTGTATCTGTATCTTTATCTCTATTTCTATCTCTGTGTCTCTCTCTGTCTCTGTCTCACGCTTACGCTGTCATCAATTTATGGCTGAATACCATTTAATTAACTTCAATTTTACGCCGCTTTAGCCTTTTTTGTATTGTTACCTTAACATCAATATAGCCCAAGTCGATATTAATAAACAATCGTCGCTTTGAGCGGTCCAACTTGGAACTTGGCTCTGAAATTTCATGCCTCACATATCTCAATAGCTCTGGTTTTGTTGTTTTTTGTCTCATGTGTCGCTTTTTGCTAATGAGCAAGGGTCCACAAAAGATAAACACAAACATGAAACATCAACAAGCTTGGAAAACTTATGGCCCCAGCCCGCAATTCAAATACCCTTTAACTAACCAATATTTATCAATCAATCTGCTCAAGGATCTCAAACATATTAATGTTATTCAAGCGTTGTTTTATTATTTCTATTTGTGCATTTCGATACAAAGGCATCCATAAAGTAGGTGATGAAAATGGCCTAACGCAAATGGAAACAGCAGCTCAGATAGCAGCTACGTGGAGGAAAAGCAAATCCTATAGCAGCAGCACAAGCTATAAAGTTTGCCTATTATGCTCTCGCTCAGCATTTCTTATTTCTGCTATTGCTATTGCTACAACTATAGAAAGCACAATGGACATTTTGCTGCTCTTGCTACTGCTATTGCTCTTGCAACTGACAAAGGAGAACAGAGCGAAAGAGCAGCTCAGATAGCAGCTACGTGGAGGAAAGCAAATCAAATGTGCTATAGCAGCAGCACAAGCTACAAAGTTTGCCTATTATGCTCTCGCTCAGCATTTCTTATTTCTGCTATTGCTATTGCTACAACTATAGAAAGCACAATGGACATTTTGCTGCTCTTGCTACTGCTATTGCTCTTGCAAATGACAAAGGAGAACAGAGCGAAAGAGCATTAATTTCAGTAATCTGATATTTTAGCTCTGATGTTGCTCTGTTAAAGTTCGTAGCTGTAGCAATAGGAAACGGAGAAACTATCAGTTAGCAGAGCATTTAATTAATTATGATTTAATTACTAATTTGGATTATTTGAATCGAACAATTTCGATATTTGATCAAACAGTTCAATATTCGAACCGAGTTCGATTTCATTTCCACAGCAAATGTTCTGCTCATTTCATATATGTATGTACTGTGATTAGCAACATCTTATATGGTCTTCTTTAGTTAATTTCTATGATTCAATTTCCATTCATGTTTCACGTAATTTACTACTCCTTTCCAGACCAGCATATATATACATTTTTATACATATTTGTATGTTATAGATTTAACAAACTTTTAGTTAAATCGTAACGATCGTAGCTTGTGTGCTTCACTGTGTGTATATGATACATATCTATGTATGTCTGTTGCACACACCAAATTACGATCAATGAATACGCCTCATGACAAATTCAAAGCACTCGGCACAGTGTGCATAGAGTGTAAATCATATTGTACTAAATTTATGCATCTACACAATGGAGCTTAAATAAATAAAACTCCCGAGACAAAATCTCATTTCGTATGCATTTAAGCTTGAGTAATAAGCGGCGATTGCTACGCGACTGCGGCGCGATTTTAGATTTGACGCGGTTTTTCACGCGTTATTCGTGTCGCATCGCTTATATACCCATTAATTAAAATAGGTCAAAAGGGTATAATGAAGTTGAACAACTACTAGCACGCAATAGGCAAAATGAACCATCTCTGACTTTAAAAATTACATATATTCTTGATCAGCATCCATAGCCAAGCCGATCTTAGAAACTGTAGGAGCTAGATACTTAAAATTTCGAATACAAGTTCTCGTATACCATGGGCTTATCGCGTTTATCAATCATTCATTCAATCGTCAACTTTCCGTGCTTATTGAATATCGATACAAATCGAATACCGACAATATAAGATATATACATCTTTCCGGATCTTTCCACTTATTCCCACCAGTCAGGCCTACTCAATTGAATTTGTGAATTGGATGATTCAAGTAAGAAATCCTCCGTTGATAAATCAGTCTTGTCTTCGCACATTAATTCATTAGTTGTTTTCTGCCAACTTCAACTGGTTAAAATCCAAAAACCTATCCTACTAGCAGTTGTTGGGGAAACAACATTCCCAATTTCACTTGAAATCGCGCTCGATGACTTCAGAAGATCACGCTTATACGATTGTCTCTTGCTGATGCAGTCTTCTTGGTTTGTTCCTTAATCTATTAATATTTGTGCAAGTTAAATCAAAAAATGAGCGTACTCTCATTTACCAGCGTATTGGCTTGAATATCAAAGGTGTGTACTACCTATAATAGGTGAGGTCTTGGGTTCAGGTTATCTCCAAGTCCAGTTCTTTTGATTAGATCAGCGTTAATTTATTTCTCTGATGATAACAATTTGGAGTAAAGAGTAACTACAAGTCGAGTCTTTTTACGCATTTCGGGTAATGTTTTGATATTTATATTAAAGTGTGCGAACGAATGCAATGCGATTCAAGTTGTTGTTTTGCTGTTTATCTGCTATCGCATCGTGTTAATCGCTGGCACTTTAATTTGCAATTCAACTTCCGTCAACTGGTGAGGAATTTTGAGCAGGCTGCTAAAAAAGCATTACTGAGCCAGTTAACCAAAAAAACAAAAAAAAAACAAATGATTAAATAAATACAAATAAAAAAGGCATTAAACCGCCACGTCAAAATAAGTAAAATGGTTATGTAAATGCAAATGGAAATGAAAATGTAATTAATGAGCATAAAATGCGGAAAATTGTGGAAAATACGTGAAACAAGTTTTCGTTTTCATTTTCATTGCGGCTAGGACAGACGGGCAGCCAGACAGAGGGACATAAACAGACAGATAGACCGAGAGGCAGACACACAGACAGACCGAGAGACAGAGAGACATCTAGATGCAGACAGACATCGTCAAACATCTCGGCAATGTTTGGACAGTGTGATTGCTCCGTTAGCCAGTTGGCGCAGTTTTTAATTAAAAGTACGTGTAGTAACTGCAAGATACATTCACTTTTTTTTTTTTTGTTATTTGGTTTATCGCTCTGTGCACGAGTCTCCCAATTGCCTTAACCGTAATCGTAATGGTCTATGCTACAGATGCTAATGAGCTAATGCGACGAGCCACATAATATGATGGATTGATCAATTTTGTGCTCCAATCAACATCGAAAACACTCACTCTCTCTCTCTCTGTGTGATATCTGCACACATTTATTTTAATTATTTGTTGCTTCGATAACATCTCATTTGTCGATGCTGTTTTTGTACTTACGTAATCGAAAAAAGATTTTAAAAGGGGTTTTCACTCAGTTATCCATATTTTCGTATTATACCTGCTAAAACAATAATTGGATATTTAACCTATTTATTTGCTGGTGGAAAGTGTTGATTTATCCAGAAATCGGGAGTTTAAGCCAAGACACAAAAAATAAGATATTAATTTTGAAAATCGGTGCAAAGTGTTGAGCCAAGCCCATGTGACAAGAACTTATCTTTGACCGATGCTGCATGCATGACTTAGTTATGCAACACTTAAAAACGGTGTTGCCAACTCGCTTGCACTGCTTGCAGCCTCAAGTACTTTTAGCAATTACTAACTCGTTGTCAATCTTTTGTTCACAGCTGCCCAGCACGTTCCAGTCTCATTGCATGTGCGTATCTCTCTCACTGTGTGTGGCTTCGTGTGTGTCTGTGTGTGTGTGTGTGTGTGTGTCTGTGTGTGTGTGTGTGTGTGTGTGTGTGCTGTACGAACTGCTGCCCACCTGCCGCCGCATAAGCAAATCGAGCACGTTAATTAAATGTCAACAGATTTCCAGTTGAGGTGCGCGCGGGACGCGAAAGGACGCGAAGTTGAAACTGAAACTGAACCCGCGGCAGAGGCAGAGCCAGAGCCAGAGGCAGAGGCAGAGGCAGAAGAAGAAGCCGAAGCAGAGGCATCAGCAGAAACCGAAGCGGAGGCTAAAGTGAAAAACGACAGCGGCAAATTGAAATTGTGCAAAATGTTTGCATGACTGTCAAATAAATCATAAGAAGAGCGCAACATAAGCGAAATAATAATAACAACAACAAGCGTCATCAGCAGCAGCAGCAGCAGCAGCAGCAGCAGCGGCAGCAGCAGCAACAAGTAGCAACAACATTAAACATGGTTAATGCTGTGATGGATGCCATTGCGGTAAGTGTCCAAGTGTCCAATCTCTCAATGTATTCAGTATTCAGTATAAAGTATAAAGTATTCCATATCCAACTTGCAACTTCCAGTTGTCCCATATCCACTGTCGTCGTCATTATGAGCTCGTTTAATTTAATTTACAATAAATATGTATTTTTCCTTTATTTTTTGTTGCTCGTATGATTTCTAAATTGAAATTGCAGTCGCAGCCAATTGAAGTTTGGTTTGTACTTCAAACAAGAAACTCGGCGATTGTCGTTTTTTTTTTTTTTTATTTATTTTTTATTTTTTATTTTTGTTGCTTTTTTGCGCTGCTTTGCCCACATTTTCAATTTGAATTTGTTTGCTGTGGCAATTGCTCAATTGGCTGGCCTGTCTACATATTGGCTGTGCGTGTGTGTGTGTGTGACTCTGTGTGTGTGTGTGTGTGTTTGTTGCACATTACACACTAATCCATGTGTTTAAGGCCTTTTTTCTCCTTCACATTTACATATTACGTATGCATGTTTAAAACGACACTGCACGCTGAACATTAAGTGCGAAATGAAGCGTATGCGTACAGTGCTTCAGCTTGCAACATGAGTGCCACATAAGCTCTGGTCTGCTTGAAACCTGAGCAAATTACAGACGCAGCAAGTTCATATATCATAGGGCAGCGTTTCACAGAAAATATCAACTGCAAATTGGTTTTCTCAAAATAGCACGCCAAAAACTAAAAAACAATCAATAATGAAGTTGTTTGTAGCAGCATGTTGAAAAGCTACGCTTAAAGCAATTTTATTTTTTTTCATTTCAAATTTCTGAGTAACTGCTCTCGTAAAAAATAAAATAATGTAAATTAGGTCACAGTTTCTTGAAACTAATATCCAACAATTGTAGTATGTAGTATATGAACAAAAACAAAAAAAAAAAACATTTAAAGCCGCATTTTGTTTTCATTTTTAGTCAGCAATTTTCTACTTTTTTATGGGCTGCTTGAATGTTACCCAATTCAAAATCTGTTCGCATAGCTAGACTCATTCCGAACCTAAGCAATTCATATGCACAATTGCAGGGCACAATTGTGTCAGATAAATGGAATCGATTCGTATTCGTTTTTCCCACTTCAGTTTGGCGCAGTAAAATTTGCATAGAGCTCGCTTTTGGCCAAAAACAAAAAGGCCAAAAACTTTAGAAATGTTTATTAATATCAACAAGCAGCAACAACAAAACGAAATAAAATATATTTACTTAAAAAAAAAATAGAAATAAAAAAAATTGAGAATATAAAAAGAAGAAAAAACATAAATAAAAAAGATAAATAAAAGTAAAGCCAAAATAAATGCGCAGAGCCGAAGACAACAAAAAAAAGGCAACTGAAACCGAACCCAAACAGAAGTGGAGCTCAAATTAGCACACAGCGTGGGAGCCGGTTTGCGTTGCGGCGTCGCTGCTGACGTAGCCGTATAAATTTTTGGTAGTTGCATGTTGCACATGCAGCACTTTATTTTTGCTAGTCCGACCCCGGTCACGGCCCCCAATAAACCCGTTATTATTATTATTATTATTATTATTATTAATATTATTATTGGCCACATTTGTCGAGGCGAGAGTGGCGCGTAATTATTCGAGGCGTTGCAATATCGCCAGCCTCGTCAAGGCCTCCCCACTCGATGCCACCGGCCACCGGAAGTCTAGACCAGTTCGGGCCAGGTCCCAGGCAGCAACTCAACAACAATCAGTTGGTTGGGCCAGCTTTAGGTCTTTGCGCGCTTTTGTTTGGGTAACGGAAATTCCTCACCAATACCGGCTCTCTCAAACTAGCTTGGTGAATCTATCTTTCAAGTTGTGGGGGATATGCGATTTTAAGAATTTACTCTCTTTGAAATATCGCTTTTAGCGATTATAGGGCCGGGCCAGGTGTAGGCGTGGCCATATAATTTTTTATCGATACTTAGAGGCGATTACCACTAATTATACCTCCCTAATTTAACGGCTTTAACTCAAGAAGCAGACACAGCCAATTCCGAGTTTTATGGGAGGTGGCGAAGCTGATCTTTAAAGGACATTGCCTGAAACCTACCAACCAGGTTTGGTGATTGTTGGGGATATGTGGCTTTATATGATCTATTTCCTAGCCCACTAGTGGACGTAGCACACCAATTTTGTTCCAATTTTCAACGCTCTAGCTTTAAGGCTGTCGAAAATAGTTGCGTTCACATGGACGAACAGACAGACACGCAGCTTGACGGACTCTGGATACCTTTGGTATCAGTGTATAAGAACCACATCAAATATGAGAAAACGCATTAAACTGAAAGAAAATCGGCGACGACAACGCGTTGTTCGCTTCCCATGGCCAGTTCGAGGCGTCAGCAACCTGTGTTTGTATATGTGATTGTATATGTGACTGTGTCTGTCTCTGCGTCAAGTCGATGGGTGCTTGAAACATCCGTTCATTAACCCACAAACCTGACAGATTTGCATAGAACTTGATTACCAATCGGTTCTGATCGCTGTTGTAATTTTCCAGCGAATTGCTCAACACTTTTTTAATACCCTTGCTTTGGGCCTTATAATTTTGTCGTGCAGTTTGTAACGAGACGTCGGCGACCCCATATAGTATAATTATATATTTATATATAAATATATATGTATATACCTGATCAGCATCATTAACGGAGTCGATATAGCCATGTCTGCCAACTAATGAATGACTCCGGTTTGCAAGGGTATGGAACTTTCCGCATGTTTATTAAATTTGCTCAAATTGAGCAGTTTAGGTTGGCTCAGTTGAGGTTTAATTACACACACATACCCTAACATATCGTGTAAGATCGTTAGCTTATCAAAATGCAGCGATTATTCGATTTCGGCACAAAATTCTCAAAAATAAATTTGCTTGTCGTTTTCATGATTTGGTTATAAGTATTTGAGACTTTTCCTGTCAGTATTTAAGAATTTAGAAGTCTGTTTGATATTAACACTAAGTCAGGGGGTATTCAAAATCAAAATCGCCATCTGTTTTCGTGATGCGATTATTTTTATTTTGAGCGCGATTCGTTTAAGCAATGTGAATCGTGTTATGGATTTAAGATTTTTGAATTCTGTATATAATTCTAATACATATTGATTTGTATTCTTATTTGTAGCATGTCAAACACTAAAATATTTGTATGTATTTTTGTAATATTATAGTACATATTTCATATGCTTACAATACTTACAGCTGCTCAGCTCACTGGCCAGCGATCTGGATGTGATGCTGAATGATTTGCGCTCAGCGCCAAATCATGGCACAACAACAACAGCGGCAACAACAACAGCAGCAGCAGCAACAAAAACAACAACAAGAACAATATCATCGGCTACAGCGACAACAGCAATGACAACGGCAACCATAAACCACCAGCAGCAGCAGCAGCAGCAACATGCAAGGCAATTACAGCTGCAGCATTGGCAAAGCATTAGCAACAACAACAACAACAACAATAGCAGCAGCTACAACTACAACAAGCACAGCAGCAACAATAACAATAATAGCATGCAACAGTCACGCCCACAATGCCTAAGTGATATCAGATTGAGGCCTGTCAAAACTGGCAGATTATTAACGACTGCAACAACAACAACAACAACAGCAACAACCACATATCTACAACAGCAACATCAACAGCAACAACAGCAATCGAGTGGCTTTCATCGTCGCCGCTTGACAGCAAAACCATCAACGTCGCCGCCGCAGTCGTCGCCGCAACGTCGTCCGGCACAGCGGCGACTGCGAAGCGAGCAGCACCAGCAGCCGCAACAGCAACAGCAACGTGAGGATCTGGTGGACACCGATGCTGATACCGATGCCAGTGATTTGGCCAATATGACGTCACCGCTGAGTGCGAGCGCCGCTGCCACGCGAATCATTGGCCTCTCGCCGGACGTTAAGAAGCTGCAGAAGCTGCCACTTTGGTGTCGCAACAAGACGCCCAGCACAATCCACAACAACAACTGCAGCAACAGCAGCAGCAGCGCAGTCAGCGGAATAACGGCACAGCGTCGACTTACAACCCCACGGCAAATTCAGCTGCACAACATGCATCATAGGTAAGTGCCCCAAAGTGCCAAACGAGCGTGAAAAACGCTTTGCTCTTAAGCTAGCTATAAGGAAATGCCCCAGAATGGCCCCGTGTCCCATTTCACATTTACAGAGAAACAGAAAAAAAAAACACTTCAAAGGAAAACAAACCAAACCAAAACATTTAAACACTATAAAATGCGGTAGTTTTACACTTTTATTCAAGTATTGTGTGTACAGCTGCGCTCAAAATAATAGTAGTGCAAATTCTCAATATTTTCGCAATAATTTTGATCGCAGCTTTATATATATGCATATATGTATGTGTGTATTGCATACATGGGAGTGTCTGTCTCAACAAACTATATTCTTCAAACTACCCTCTCAGTTGAAAGTTAATTAAACTTTTGCCATATTTTCATTAGTGCTGCAGACAGCATATGCATCGACTACGAACTATATGATTATATACATATATGACATGTTGAGTTGAGTCATTATATACATACATGTATGTATATATGTATGTATAAATGTTGTTCTCTGCACTTCAGTCCTTTCATATATACATATGTTCTCATATATATTTTATATTATTGAGATATCATTTTGATCACATAATCATAAAGCAAGCTTTGAGCTCGGCTATTTTGAGGTGTTTAACAGATTTCAGATTTCAGATTTCACGTATTCATATAATAATTTATTGGTGATATTAAATTAACAATAATATTAATATTATTAAATTTATATAATTAATTTTTTCAATTTATTAAAGAGAAATTAACATTAACTTTTTTGAAATATGTCAAATATGGAATTCTAAAGCCACTCTTGATATGCAAATCAGTAACTGTCAGGGTTGTCGGCTCTTATGTACTCATACCTACTACTCCATTTTCGACTCAAATTCACTTGGATACAAATTTTTCACATTAAAAGTGATTGCTGGATAAATTGTATATGAGCAAAATTAAGTACACGCAGAAAAAAATTGTCTGCCAGCTGGAAATAATTTCGAAATATACGAAAAAAATGTTCTTAAAACATGAAAGGCTTTTTTTTTATGAGAAATATATTTCTTAATAATACTGATCATTTCTAAACGGTATTTGCTCCACAACTGATATGTTTGCTATGTCTATTTTGTAAACTGTCTGAAACTGTCTTTGTATGTATCAAATATTGAAACATAAAAAAAACGAGTGATAGAATTCGATTTGAAAAATTAATCCTGGAATTTAGAAAAGAAAAACGTTGGTTTCTACAAAGTCACAACGGCAAAAGAGTGGCGGTTTTCTAAAATTCAGTGCGGTTTTTTTCTGAGTGTACGATTTCATTTAATTTGCTGTTGATGTTTTTGTTATGGTAATTTTGGGCATTGGGCCAGTTTCAAGTGGGCAGCCAATACCTGGAACTTGGATTAGCAGCTGAGCATTGTGACTGCGACTGCGGCAACGGTTGAGGATGAGTATGGCCTTGTTCCGACCATAGACCCAGGAAGGTGTTGCCATGACTCAGACCCACACAGACACACATACATATATGCAAAGTCGCAGTCGCAGTCGCAGTCACAGTCACAGTCACAGCTCGACTGCGTAATGGTTCATGCATCGTTGAGCGCTTCATGCGAATGGCAAATGCATGAATGCCTACGAGGTGCCTAGTGCGCCTACCTAGGCAGTCAGTCAGTCAGTCAGTCAGTCAGTCAGTCAGTCAGTCTGCAACTCTGCTTGGGAGAATCAGCAAGACCGAAAACAATCGAGAACAATGGAGAATTCCTAATGCATGGGTTTGCATGTACATATGTAGATAACTATATGTAATTACACGTCTTATTTAAATGCATCGCTCTGCTTTGAGGATAATTTGTACGCTCATTTTGCCTTGAACTACCTTTTTGTGCCTGAAGTCAAGACGGTCAGTATATTAAGCATATATATTAGTGTTGCTTAACAATATCTTTTGTTCTCTTTATGAAGTGCGTACTGTAGATTGTGATGATATTGATATTTACCTACGAATAGTCTATCCTCATTCATAAAGACACATTTCTGAACATTATTCAATTTGTATACTCTTGCAGAGGGTATCGTATAAAGCTATATGATGCAACTTGCAATATAACCGTATTTGTGCTGCAGCAGCACTTACGTCGGAGCCGACTGTATCGAATTACTAAATCATATATGTTGCTGCGATAGCAAAAATCGGATGTATACTACATAATGTATAATGTATAAAATGAATTCTTGGTCGAAGAACATTTTTGCTTACTAAGCTATCCAAATCAAATTTACGGCAGGTTGACTACAGTCTGCCAGTGTATATATTCGTCGGCATTCTTTCTCTCTTGTTTATTATTATTATTATTTATATTTATTTATTGTTTTTTGAATTGGGTTACCGAGGAAACAAATTTAAATTATTTAAATTAAATACGGATGATTATTCCGGTGCTAGCTTATACCCTGAACACATTGAAAATGGGAAAGGGTATAGTGAAGTTCTATAAATGTTTGTAAGAGGCAGGAAGTGAAGTTCTATAAATGTTTGTAAGAGGCAGGAAGCACCTCTGACCCCTTAAGGTATATCAATTCTGGATCTGCATCAACCATCGAGTCGATTTAGCCGATCTGTCTCGGCATTATACATTGTTTCTGCCAAAATATTTATTGATACATACATTATTATATGTATGTACAACTAGTATATTTTTCCTATCTATGTTTGGTCATGGCTTGTCTGCCATTGTCTGATAACTTAATAATGATCGTATTGTAAACATGTGTACTCAAATTATATATCAAGCTGATACTTCTCAACCTTTTATATATGTAACTCATTTCGAATTACAAAAGGTAGCAAGCCAGCTTTGTATTTGTTGCCTCTCAACTGAAATTTCACGTCTGTTTGAAAGGTCAAAAGGCAACTGCATTTGACAGCTAACATAATCGATTGGGGGTTGAGCATGAAGCCAACTGCGAAATCTTGGCTTGCCTAAATAGCAACTGCTCAATCCGCACTCCCCACTCCGAACCCCGCACACCCCTTACACTCTGTCTAAAACTAAACAGAGAAATATTTTTGTAATCCCCAAATAAGCGCCAAATGTTTAGCATATAAATTATGAGGCCAGTCAACGGCAGACGATGCTGCTGCAAAACTATAAAACGGACACGCCTACCCATACTCCTCCCCCTCACCCCGATACAATGGTCTGCCTGCAACCGAATTTCAGCAGGACCATTCAAGAGACCCACTCAAGACCCTCGTCGCGGTTAATGGTTGCTGCTGCTACTTCTGCTGCTGCTGCTGCTGCTGCTGCTACTGCTGCTGCTGCTGCTGCTGCTGTTGTTTTTGTTGTTATTTCGTTATTTCATAATCGTCGTAGGCGTCACATGAATTTGGCTCAAGACATTTGGCCAAAACACAACGCAACACAACACAGCACAGCACAACACAACAGAACAGCTAACAAATGAGGGGCGGGCCCTGGCAAATATGTTAAAATGAAGTGTTATATTTTATGTGGTTGGCCGCAAAAGCGAATGCGGACAAAAAAAAAACAACAGCAACAACAACCAATAACAATTTACAGCAATATCCCTGACAAGAACAAATACAACGGGCCATAAACTTAAGTAAATATGAATATGTACATGACGACGAAGATGACGATGGCTTCTTCAGTTGGTTGAGCTTGTTAACAGCACAGCAGCCCAACCAAGCAGAGCCAGAAACCCCCCCACCAAAAAAAAAAAACCACCCAGTTGGGAAGTGGAGGTTGCTGGTTGTGGGCCTGAGACTGAGAGCCAAGTTTGCCGCTACAAAGGGTTGTGACTTTTGTGTCTTTAGCTATTTATTAAATTTGTTTGCCAACACACACATAAACACACACTCACACACACACACACACACACACATACTGTAAGCGGGCCTTATATATATTGTATTTTGTGTTTTGGGTTGGGCAGAATTGGGGGTAGCAGGAACAGCAAACAGGACGAGCAAACATGAGCTGCGTAACTAATTTGCTTAAAGTGCACGATGGCTCATCAGCGACAATGATGGCACAGTGGTTCAAACATACTGAATATATGTGATATAGATAAAGAAGCATGGAATGGGGATGGTGATATACGAGATATATACCACACACAGATATGAAGAGCGTGAGCAAGAGAGGGAGAGAAAGGGAGATAGATGGAAAAATTTAAATAAAGAGAGATGGTGACAGATAGAGACAGAGATAGAGAAAGAGGGACAGACAGAGAGTTAGACGCAGACAGATAGGGAGACTTGGAGAAATAAAGAGAAAAAGTGGAACACAAAGAAAAGGGACATAGATATCGATATCAATATGAAAAATTCAGATTATATAAATATAGACATAATTTTATATCATCCAAACTTGGGAAAATCCACATTTCCTTTTTGTTTGTTCCTTTAACTTTTCATAAAATCATCCCAGCTAACTTTCGTACGATTTTTTGAATGATTTTTATCTTTATCAAACTTAAACTTTGGATTTTTAGCTGTTCAACGCTTTACCAGCATCACAATGCTAGTTTTAAGTTCTTTAAAGGCTTCGCAATGCAACCAAATCAAATCCTGTACGTTATCGTTGCGTTCGGATAGCGTTTCAAGTATAACTTTTGAAAAGTTCAAATTTTCAACGGTCATTTAATGGATTTTAGGCCACTGTGAAAAGAACATAAACACAAACCAAACACACACATATAAACTTTGCAGCCGCATAAAAGTTTTTGCTTCAAAGTGTTTTGTGGTGCTCATGCAACAGACGGGGTTGTGGACGGGCAACCAAATTGACGGCGTCTAAGACGAGTTGACAGTTTCGCCTGACGACGTCATCATCAGCATTAGCACGATGATCATCTCTTGGCTCATCATTATCGAAAAAGTTTTCAGCAATTTACGCGTTTTAAGTTGTTGCCCACTTGGCGGGTTCAACGATGCGTATGGGCAACAAATGGGTGGACTCCCAATCTCGACACGAATCGAGTTGAGTTGAGTTGAGTTGAGTTGAGTCAGTATGTACAGTGCGGCAGGTGTTTGCTTTATTAACTGCTTACCAACACCGCGCAATTTAACCCCCCCCCCTCCACCCCCACCCCCTTGCCCGCCAACCATGTGGTTTTTTCGAGCTCGTTGACATGCAAATAGATTAACATAATTAATTTATTTGCATTGTTGTTTTTGTTGGCCGGGCCTAATCTAGCAGAAGTTGCTTTTGCTTTTGGCTTTGCTTTGGCTGCTGATGACATTCTCACATTGTTGTTGTTGCTGTTGTTTGCATTGTTAGCAAGCTAATTTGTGCTTTTTGTCGTCGCCTAATCAAATTAATTAGCGCTGCATGCGCCAATTAATCAAATCGTATAAATATTTAAGTAGCGTGTGTGACTGTTGATGTGTGTGTGGGTGTGTGTGCGAGTGTGTGTGTGTGTGGGTGTGGCTAAAGTTTGTGATTCTATGTGTTCCTGATTCTTGATTAAGTTGCTTGAGCTTGATGATTTGAAAATCACTATTTGTAGACTATTTGCTATCACTTAATTTATCTTTTCATGTTCAAGGATTTCAATTTGGATGTCGAGTAGAGGATTGCAGTGAAACAAACGAAAGGATCATGCAAATATTTAAGCAGTTACTAATGTAAATACTTTGGACAAGAATTTAAGACCCGATTCTGATGCATAAGGAATTAAATTCCAGGAAAAGATTTCGGCGTTATTAAGTTTGAGCTGGTGAATTTGATTCTATATTCTAGATTCTATTTTCTAGATTCTTTATATACATATATATATATATGAACTTATAGAGTTAATAATATAAATTAAAGACAGTTATTTTTTGAGTTAGTTGACTTTTTATATGTAGAATGTTCTTAAAATACATAATCTGTTGTCTACTGATTCCAGTTCCTAAGTTTGTTCATTAATGTTGGAGCTGGGAATTTGACAAAGGGAATACACTTGAAGAACTCAATACGTCGACTGACTCCCAAACCTTAGCCAAACCTTTGAATATGTGGATTGCAGAAACAAAAACACAAATACAAAGAAGAGTACTCAATGCCAGGCACAATTTGGCGAGCAATAGATTCGAATGTTATTCAAATCGAAACGCCAATCAAGAGTCATATGAGTTGGCTGCATGATGATATCTACGCTCGTGGCATTAACAGACAATCGTATCAATCATATTTAGCATACAACTGTCACTCACTCAATGAATCAAATTGTCAGTTAGTCAATTCGTTTCGAGGTTACAACTTCACGATTCGAACAACGAATATGAGTACGAATACGAAAACGAATACGTATTCAAGCCAACTGACAAAAGTGAACAACTCTGACAAGTCATTTGGAACGTTGAGAAAGCTCAAATTTCGCAATTATGCAATGTGGCTGTCGGGGTGAGACGAGTGGGTAGTTGGGGGGGAAGGAAAGGGCGGGCATGTTTATGGTTACTGTAAAATTGACAGCTGTAAAATTGACAGCAGCTTTTTGGTCAACAGATCAACTGAAGCGTCTCATTAGGCGAATATTCTGTCAGCCTGAGCGCATTCATTCACTCAGGCACTCACTTACTCATTCAGTCATTCATTCGCTCGCTCACTACGTATTCACTTATGCACAGCGCCAAATTTCCCCTGACAATAGACCGCAAGAGCCAAAGACCAAAAGAATGACCAAAGACATAATAAAAAAAGAAGAACGAAACGAAACTCAGACTTCGAAGAGCAAAAAAGCAGGAAATATGCAAATTGAAAGGACAACCAAGATTAGAACTGAGAACTGGGAACTTGGTTTCCCAACCCCTCATCCCCCTCCCCCCCCCCCCCTCCGCGCTTTCCCATCACACTCGCACTGTACCAAAGAACAAAAAAAAAGAAAAGAGAAAAAACTTTGACGTAAATTGCATATTAAATTTTACATTTTTCATATTTATGCAGCGGCGCGGTCATAAAGAGAAGGTGACTCAAAAGGCATTTAAAGTGAGTGGGTGCTTTAGGGAGGGGGGTGTGTTTGGGGGGGACTGCAACAGGAACAACATTTCAATTTGGCAAAATCTTCATTATGCTCAAGTGTAGAATGCAGGCAAATGGCGCTAAGCGGAAGCGGAAACGTGCCAGGCAAATGCTGACCCAAACCAAAGCAAAACTTTCAATGAACAAAACACACACACACACACCAGCACACACCAGCACACACTCTAGCTAGCCGCCATTCATTTGGCTATTGTCAGGCAAGGTCTTCATTGTCGCTGCTCAGCCTCGTCCTTCTCAGAATGTATTCTGCCATCCTCGTCGTCGTCTTTCCTCTATTGTGCAAACTTTTATAAAGTTATGAAAAGTCATTCAAGTGCGTGGCTCTAAGAGCGATAAAGAGAGACAGAGAAAGAGCGCGAAAGAGAGAGAGAGAGAGAGAGGGAGTGAGAGCGATATAGATATAGACATTGTTCGTCGACTTGGCGACTTTTTGGAGCACTTTGTGCTCATTTTCAACATCGTCTTTTTTTTCGGCACAAAAACTTAAGGCAGCGTCAACAAGGAGCGGATCGTAGTGGGGGCAGAGCGTTCAGGTGGGCGGGGTTTCGCTCTGGCTTGGAGCTGACAGTAAAGCCGTCAGAAAAACGTGCATGTCGACAAGGATATTGTCCTTAGCTGTGTGTGTTCAATGTCCTCGATGTCGTCGCCGTTTGTCGTCCTCGCCGTCATCGTCTTAAGCGGCAATCCCAAGTAGTTAGACACTGTAAATAAATATGAAATAATGGTCACAGCAGTTTTAGCTACAGCCTGCAAGGAGTATATCGAAAGGGTATTGTTAGAAGCTGTTATAAATACTAATGTAACTCAGAAATTGACAAGCATATTCATATTATGCGTGTGCCTAAATTAAACAGTCTGATTTCAGTGTGAAAAAAACATCTTCAATGAGGTAAAATAAGACAACATCAGGCAATATCATTTCTGTAACTTATAACCAACACTCCTTAAAAGCAAACTCCTAAATGCATTCGCACTCAGAAAATAATCTCCCTAAAATCAGGGGTCAAGGGTTGCCCACCTTATTCTTCAGAAATAACTTTTTACAACGCAAATGTGACTTTCTCTAAGAATCAGAGATTTCTTTATATTATTTTTATTTATTTTAAAACAGTTTTTCTTTCGTGTATTTGGAAATTATTTCTAAAAACTAGAAAGATTTGATAGTTTTCAGAGCGCTTTTCTTTTAATGGAACTTTCTGTGAATGCCAGAACGATTTTGTTTCCGAATGCAGATATTAATTACATTGAAATTAAGATGGGTTTACGTAGAAGAATCAGTTATCTCTTGTTGCATATTACTCAAATGCATAATCCTTGGCTCTGCAAATGGAAAACATTGTCAAGAAGAGCATTTAAGCTGCTGCGTTTGGCGAGTGGAGAGAAATGTGCCGTTGTCCTCTGGGGCTGGCAGCTTAAGTGGGCTTTGCCATTAGATTTGACTGTCGCACAGCTGCTCCCCACTACGGCTGCGAGTGCCCACCTGTCCAGGAGCTGGCAATTTGACTGCACTTTGAGTGCTGTTGCCAAAACTCATTAACCACACGCGTTCGCCACGTTTAAAGTTAAAGTGGACGAAAGATGGTGGTTGATGGGTCTGATAGCGACTCAAGTGGCTACAAGGCACAGCAGTGTAACTCTGTACTTCTGTTTGTTGTTGGTTGTCACTAAGTTAGGGGCGTCTGGCACGCCCACTTACCCCAACACACACACACACACCTCTCGGTTCAGGCAGGCTGTCGCATTTCATGTGCTCAGAATTGCGTGTTTCGCTAGCAGCAGTAAATAATTTTTGCCAAAAGGTTGTTGAAACATTTAATAAAACCAATATAAATCATAACAAACACTTAGCACAAACAACAACAACACACACCCACACACACACTAGAACACACACACACATAGCCAGCACAGAGGCAACAAAGCGTAACTAAAATTCCAAAAGCGTTGCCCATTTTGGCCACAAAAACTTCTGTTGCCGGCGCGCCGTGCACAAAAATGCCGAGCAGGCCTCCGACCGGCAAATGACAAACGTGTGTATCTGTATGTGTGTGTGCGTGTGTTTGTGTGTGTGCGTTTGTGTGTGTAAATATAACGTTCTTTGGTAGTGTGCTGTAAGCGGCATCAAAATGCTGCATTGCAAAGCGTGAACGCACCTTGCCGAGCGCCCGTCTCTGTCTGTGCCTGAGTGTTAGTGTGGCTGTGTGCTTGTGTGTGTATGCATATGTATGTGTGTGTGTGTGTGTGTGTGCATATGTGTGAGTGTGTGTGTGTCATACCATGCTATGTCGGCTCTTGCATAGTTCCATGCCCATGTCGTCGTCGTCGTCGTCGTTGGCAATGCCAGCTTCCCCATGGCAACATCCAGTGCACAGCGGCAATAATTACGAGGCGCGACTAGCGCATACCCTGTATCCTATTGCTATGAAAAGTTAAGCATATTGTTCAAGTTGCATCATTACATTAACTTGGAGGCAATGGTTCAAGCTATGAAAAGGTTAATTCGCACATCGTCTGCCAATTGTTGACAATTTTTATTTATTAATCCACCAAAGTTAAATTATAGAATATATTTAGATAAAGATTTGAATAATTGTATTGTTATATTCGCATAAGAGTACATTCTGATCTAGTATTTTAATTTAATGCATTTTTAATATTAACTTTCAATAGCAGCTTCACATCTTTGACGCACGAACTACTTCTAGGAGGAACGGTTTTCGGTTTTTATTTAAACAAAAATTACCTGTTTTAAGTTATACAAGTAAATTGCATCCTTTTCTTGAGAATCTCATTGTTTTCAGTTATTTGAAGTGTTTTTTTATCCGTATATACAAGCTCAACCCGTGATTTGCAAATGAGCTCATGTTTCTCAACAACGAAATTCTCAAAAAATTACCGAAATATAAATGTTTTTATTTATGTGAAATTTTGTTTAGTTAGCTAGTTAGTATATGTAATCAGCACAAATATTGTCCACAGACTTATTTACAGACTTAGGTAGCTGCTGCATATGGCCACTTTATTGCTGTTTGCAGGGTATCGAAATGTGCAAAAAATTAATTGCTGCGCATAAATCAAAAGACTTTTGCTCTCACTCTCTGTCTGAGAGTGACACCCTACGCCACACACACCCCGTATCCAACCCCCCCCCCCCCCATATTCCCTCACCAACACACACACACACACACAACATTTGGCATCTTTCTTTCTGCACTTGTTACTATTTCTGTTTTGGCCATCATGCATGATTCGCTGCGTTTGCTGCTCTCACACAGACATACTCCGTTGCAGCAATATATTTTTTATTGTTTACTTTGGAGCTGCCATCAAGGCCACATTTGATGAGGTTCATGCACGCCAGCCAACTCATCAAAGCTCATCAAAAGGTGTTATTACCCCGAATTGCCCACAAATACGTTTTTTGTTGGCCCAACAAGAAAAACCAAAAACTTTTGCCATTAAACTCAGCCCGCCTTGACCATTGACATCTTCGTAAACAAGTCCAAGGTTGAAACTTGACAAACGTCTTTTTCTTGGCTGTGAACCTGACAATCATTTAACAATTGGCTGAAGAACTCAGAACATTAAATATGTCATCTAAAATTAGCGAAATGTTAGATTATTTATTAATAATTATTAGAAAACTAAACAATCTTAAATCAAAAATATATTCTTGACTCAAGTGCAAAACGTATCAAAAGTGATCAGAGCATCAAATTTAAGGACGTTTTATAAAAAAAATCAAATTTTTTCTTCTAATAATCATAAACAGATGAATTGACTTCGGAATCGGAACCGTATTTTTATCGATTGGTTTGATTATTTTTCCCGGCAAAGGAAATTATGATCGAATCTATGCTATGTTAATCGTTTTCAATCCAAATCTTGAGCGCAAAATACCACGTACATCTGGTTAGTTTGGCTTAATGAACAAAACAGGTTCTCATATAAGAACTTATATATCAACCGATCGATAGTTCGTAGCTATACGATATAGTGTTGCCATCCAATTCGGCTGGCTTTGTAATATGTACTGCCTGCAGCAAAAATGCGGCTAAGTTCCGAGTTTCATTAAGATAGCTTCAATGCTGAGACATAATACTCCTTGCATGTGTATAAAAGTTCTTCAATCAAGATTCGCAATTGATTTTTGTCGTTTCTCATTAGAAATCGGCAACAGCAGCTCTCCCTTTCGCTTTCACATGCCATTAAAAGCAAAGTTCAAGAACCTATTTTATTTAAATTTATAGCAATAATGTTGCATTTGCGAGGGCCCTTTCACAGTTGTTCGTCAAGGGTCGGGGGCAGATGGGGCTAGGAGGGGGGATTGGTGTACAAATGTCCAAGCAGCAGCCTCAGTAGTAGTAGTAGTCGCAGCAGTATGACTGGGAGCGCCGTATCACGCATACGTCATGGGTGCCGGCTATAAAAAAAACCATGCATAAAATTCATACGTCAAAAGCGACAAAAAAAAAACACAAAAAAAGATTAAAAAAATAATGAAACAAGCAAAGAAAAATACTCGTAAATAATGCACAAGCGATTTATCAGCGAGACAGTTGAGTTTGCCGTTGCCGTTGCTGTTGCAGTTGCAGTTGCAGTTGCAGCAGTCAACAGCTGACTGTGAGAACAAGCGACTATTCAAATGCAATTTAGCAATAGTTATACGAAACAAAAAGTATAAATCCATGCAGAACCCACATTAGACTGGTCTCGCTGCGAACTCTTTTTTGTGGGCTTTATTGCGGTTCGAGTTGTGGGTCTGTGTCTGTGTCTGGGTCTCCGGTCTCCGGTCTCGGGTCTCGGGTTTTAGCCCACGCGCACCGACAGTTTGTTTAGCCCCGTTAAGCCTCACACTAATTACACTTGCGCTTTTTACAAATCCGCACACACAACATTTTTCTTAGTCTCGCCACAAAAATACGCAAAAACCAAATGCCAAAAAAAAAAAACATAAAATAAGCACTAGGTACAACTCGAACATATTTTCATTTTCATGGTCAAAATGTCAGTGTGCGGAGTACGGGTCTACTGGCTTGGGTTTACGGCAGCGACAAATATGCAAATTCCTCGGTTCGCAATTTCCCTTTTTGTTCGCCCAGCTGGCATTTCACTCTTTCCGTTTCCGCTTTTTTGAAGCACGCAAATCTTGATTTAATTTCCGACTATTAAGCTTAAATGCCAGCCAGCCAAAAATATTTGTGGCTTTTGTGCAAGGAATTTCAGCTTGGGCATGACTTAAAGCTCATTAGTACCATAAAATGAATACAAAATATTGTTTTCAGCTGCAATAGTTCTAAAACTATTTTCGTAAAAACAACAGGAACACATTAAGCATCGGTGTCGAACTTCTTTCAAGTGAAGCCAGACGTTGAACTGTGACCTGGCTTAAAGCTCATTAGTCGAAGGAATCTACAAGAGAATTTATGGACTGCCATTGCCATTAAACAATTTCAATTTGTATTTGCCTTGTTGCCAAGGTTGAGTCTTCAACTACTTCAAGCTTCTCTCTCTTGCATGACAAGCTTTACTTTCACTGCATTTTTGTTAGGGTTAAGTTTAGTGTTGGTAGTACATGAATAAGTCATGCTTTCTGTCATGCGTACTTTGTTGCTAAACTTCAACGTGTCAAATTGTCTCATATTTTGTACAGTTTATGACTTTGCTTTTTGTTCTCAAACTTACCCAAATTAAACAGTGTTTTGAAAACTTCTTTAGGTAAATAGTCGTAACTTAGCTCAAAGTAAGCAGCTGCTGTCCTATAGTGCTACTTAAATTTATGTCAGCGCTGTTGCCAAACTCCACAAAAAAAAAAATATGAAATAAATAAATAAATAAAAAAAGAAACAGAAAGAGAAAGAGAAAGAGAAAGAAACAAAAGATCAGCAATACATTTTTTTAAGTTTTTCAATTCAATTAATTTTTACAAAAGTTCAGTGTGTTTAGCTTACAATTACACTGTTGCCAAACTTCACTGCTTGCCACATCTGTTTGATAGGAGTTTATGAGCCACCAATGAATACGACGCACAACTATTTGGGCCTGATACCCTTTGGGTGCGAACACTATTAGTTATTTATGTAAACTTTGCACCGGTCAACTCACGCCCAATTCACACGACCCCGCCCACATATGGTGGCGCTGGTGCTTTTGCCGCTTGGACGCCTCCTTTGGTGTGACAAATGAATTTGGGTCAAAAGTTGTGAAAATTAAAATGGGGAGCCCCAAAAAGAACTCAAACGGAGGCGCCAGAGCGAACCATCGAAAATGAACTCGAACTTGAACTCGCTGTATGATGATGATAATGATGATGATGATAATGATGCTGTTGACGATGCCAAAGTTGCCACAAACATTTGCACGTCTCGATTTCGAGTAGTTGTCTTTGACTTTGGACATGGACGTGGACGTGGACGTGGTCGCTGGTAAAGTTGGTGTCACGGGACAAAAGGGCTGGCTGGCGATTCGCCACGCTTTGGCAGCTGAATGACATTCAACTGGTCTGCCGAATTGCAATTTTATTTTCGATTCCGCTTCAACGTGCCACATATGCTGCACGTACCAGCTAACAGAACCCAGACCCGGCTATCCTAAACAGGGCCATTCAATTGAACGTTTACTTTTTTGTGTGTAGTTGCTTTTTTTTTTTGTTTTTTTTTTTGTGTTTTGTTGGAGCTCATCTTCAAACCTCACAACTAACCCACCAACAAAAGGGATACAAGAACGTTACAAAAGATTTACGCCGCTTTTGCTGGCAGCAAAACCTCTCTTCTTTTCCCACCTCCCTTGTGCGGATGACTCCATACTCCATACTCCTTCGACTGAGTCCTGAGTCCTGAGACCATTATTTTTGCCTTTGCGGGTTTGAGTAATGGATTAGATTTTTACTCACTTGTTGGGTTCGCTGGCTGCTCCATTGGTTAACGTTGACTCTGTGCCGTTGCCGGATTTTTTTTTATTTTCGCACCCCCTGTGATAGTGGTTCTTATACCCTAATGTTATGCCACATATTGTGATGGTAAACAACAATTTTTAAGTACAATTCTTAGAGTTATCTTTCGGGTATATCAATTTCAACAGGTAGTTGCTACCAAAAAAAATCAATCCGATTTCGGAAAAGTCTTTGCCAACGATGACTGTCCACCAATTTCCAATTGAAAACTTTTTCAAGTACTCGCCACATGTAATGTTAAATACAAATAATGCAATAACTACGCAACTCCTTGAAACAGTGAATGAATTTTGTGAGCGCATTCAGAGTTCGTTGTTAAAAATCTAGGCTTTTGGCTATGGCTGGAGTGTGTGGAGTAAGCTGGAGGTGGAGCTTCTTTTCGGTTAATACGCACTGTTTACTCGTGTGTTTGGGCGCTTCTTTGGTTAGATCATCGCGCCACAGAAATTCCGACTGTTCCTATGAAAGACTTATAACTTAAAGAACTTGCTAAATATTTGTAGCTTAGATATACATATATATTATAAGCATACTTAATCTGCTTTCTCTTGTAGTTTCTCTGTGACCTACTTATTTACAAAGTCTGCATCATTTTTATCTTTTTGATTTCAAATATCAAACAGTTTTTTTATTTAATTCTTTTAACATAATCCAATCCTTCGTTTCGCTGACTGGCGCATATTTCGATTTCTACTAGTCTATGTACAGCGACTTTCACTAATATCACACACTTAACATGTGCACATTCACATTGAAATACTTCAATATTAACATGTCTCGCACATTAGCGCAGCTGTAAGGGTTGTCGAGCCCGAATTTAGAGAAGATCTGATATAAAATTTGACTTAAAGCTGCGCAAAACTGCGACTAACTTGACACTGTCAGAGCGATGTTTAACCCAAACCGGCAACCTATCAAGACCCCCTGGTCGTCAACTACGTGGTCGCACTTTTTGTCACGCTCTACTTGGTCACACTCAGCTGCAGACTCATTGTCAGCTGGTGGGGGGAGGGATTTGCGGAGCCGGAGTCAAAACCAGCATCCAGACACACAGCAAACACCGTCAGAATCAACAGTCTATTAAAATGCCAGTCGAGGCATTGCGTACCAAGCCGTGCGACCTTATCAGTTCCGTGTTCACAGAAGGATGCGCCAATTCTCCACCCACCATCGAAGCGAACCCCTTCTGCTGACTCCACCCCCCCCCCCTCCCTCTAAGCAATTGCTCCAATGTTTTTCTTCTTGCTTTCTTGTGCATTTTTTTTATATTATTTGTTTTTGCTTCTTTGTAGTCCTGTTGTTCTCAATGTTTCTGCTGTTGCTTAACATGCGTTTTAATGTGACCCTTGCGGGCTCATAAAATTTCAACGTTTCTTTGATGGTTTTAGGGTTTTGCACATAGTCACACATACACAGCACTCTCTCTGCCTTGCCTTGCCTTGCCTAGCTAGCATTCACTTCAATTCTTTTCCCCATTCTTGTTTTCCTTCTGTTTTTCTGTGAGCTTCGATTGATTTTGATATGGGAAATGACAAACAACATTGGCGGCGTAGGCAGGAGGTGGTTGCTGCTGGTAGATTGCGACTACTATTTTGTGGTGGGTGGTTCATAAAATGCGGCTGGGCTACAGGTAGTTGCTGTTTGGCTCCTTGCGGATGGGGTTGGTGCTGCACCACTGGAATATGTTCCAGGGGTAATGGCTGGCAGAACTTTGGGCTTAGCCACGAATTGGTCTCCCAAAATGCCTTTACAATTAGCAATTAACGTTTGGGCCTGTGCATAGAAGGTAAGGAATCTGATGCCTACAGAATCATAATCATCAGCAGTTGTTCTGAATCGAAATCAAAGACTAAAGTCGCTTCAAGCTGAGTTCATTAATTATTAAACAACTATCAGCTGCCTGCTGATAAAAGAATTGATTAACTTCGCATAGTGTTTGCTGCTATGAATTGCTATGATTACTAAGAACACGGACAGCTAGAATTCTGATTCATGTAGGAATGGGTATAATATATTTAGGAGCCCCTCCTTTAAACTCTAGCTGAACTCTTGAGCTGAACTTCTACTTTCTTTCAGTTCAAATTTGAGTCTGTTTTTCCCCCTTTGAACTCGTACTCGTAGCCGAGCTTGACATTTTATTTTGACCTGACTTCTGTCTATATTCAAGTTGATTGCAATGCAAATCCATATGTATATATGTATACAAATATTTTATATATTTTTGCGTTCTTCTAAAATGCTAAATCAAAGTAGGCATTGGAATTGAGTAGACTGCTAGCCTCAGCTCTGCCTATATTTTTTCATTCTAGCTCGTGTGCTCGTTCAGGCAACAGCTCCAGTTTTCCAAATTATTTGGAAAAAACATTTTTTTTTTCGGATTTTGTCGGGTTTTTAAATTGTGAGTTTTTTTTTTTTTTGGAAAACAACGTGTGCGGATATAAAATTGAAAATGTGTTAATTTGCGTGAAATGTAAAAGTTCGTTTTGATGGCGATTTCTAAAGTAATTCTTCGACAAATTATAATAAGTGGCTGGATACGTATTTGACGTGATGACTTTAAATATTTGATGCGATGATACTACAAATACCGATTTCGAACGGGGTGAGTTAATCAAGATGTATTGACATGCATTGAAAGACAAAAAGCGCGTAAATGAGAACCGCGTGTTAACAGTTAACATATATATATATATACATATATATATATATATACACAGTGTCGGACAGCTCAAAAGGTACAGAGTCAAAGACAAAAAGTAATTGCCTGCCATATGTGTTTGGGATTCAGCTCAGTATTGGATTGTAGCCCCACATAATTCCGTCCGTCCGAGCCAAAAATGATGAATTTGGATTCATCTTGTGTTCCAGAACTCCAAATCCTTGTCCAAGTGGGTTTTGGCGACCGTCATCCTAGTCCCCTTATTTGGTGCGCTTATAAAGGGCTTCTTCCGTGGTACTCGGGCATTGAAGCCATGTTTGTGCAGAACCCTGCTCACAGTTTTCGCACTGCACTTTTTCCCCATTTCATCCAGCACCTGTTGAGCCACTTTTGTAGTCGATAGCTTGGGATTTTCCCTTATTTTCCTGATGATCCTCCGCTCCTCCTCTTCGGTGAAAATCGGGTTTGGTGCCATTCTGCCCTTGCCCTCAATCCGATTTGCGAATGATGTTATACATGGTTGACTTGCTCAGATTGACCATTTCAGCTATTTGGCGATGTGAATATCCGTTCTTGTGGTATTCCAGGATGAATTTCCGTTGTTCAATGGTAGTCCGTTTGTCCATAGTCCTTGTTGGCTTATTGCACCCGGGATGCAGGATATAACTAAACTGGCTACAAAGGATTGGTCTATTTATACCGAAAATACTCAACTTTAGATAAATAATCAGGGTTTTATGGCACCCAGGTGTCCAAAAGGTACCTGATCCAAATACGCAATCCTACCTAGCAGGTAAGGAAACATCAGTTTATTAGAGTCATCCATTCATATTGGTGGCTAATACATGTACCATCGGCCTTTGGAATTTTTGAAAAATAATCCATAATTAGTTTATGGCAGGCAATTACTTTGTGTCTTTGACTCTGTACCTTTTGAGCTGTCCGTCACTGTATATATACATATATTTGATATACTTTTGCTCGATTGTAGTATTGACATAATAAAAGCACAAAAAATATAAACCATGTACATGGTTCTCTATTAGTAGTAAACATCGCGCTTCAACTCTTTTGGGCCAACTAGAAATTTGTTGCCAATATTTAAGTTCATATGTAAATTAATAAAACTAGAATAAAAATGACAAATTTTTGTTGGATCAAAATGCTGAGTGCCACAAGAAAAATGTGCCCGCTTAACTTGCGGAGAGGTCGAACTTTTCCATCTAGATTTTTCGAATATTTTAGGGTTTGCTTCTAAAATTCTAAATCAAAGTAGGCAATGGAATTTCTAAAATTCTAAATCAAAGTAGGCATTGGAATTGAGTAGACTGCTAGCCTCAGCTCTGCCTATATTTTTTCATTCTAGCTCGTGTGCTCGTTCAGGCAACAGCTCCAGTTTTCCAAATTATTTGGAAAAAACATTTTTTTTTTCGGATTTTGTCGGGTTTTTAAATTGTGAGTTTTTTTTTTTTTTGGAAAACGTGTGCGGATATAAAATTGAAAATGTGTTAATTTGCGTGAAATGTAAAAGTTTTCGTTTTGATGGCGATTTCTAAAGTAATTCTTCGACAAATTATAATAATAAGTGGCTGGATACGTATTTGACGTGATGACTTTAAGTCTTTGATGCGATGATACTACAAATACCGATTTCGAACGGGGTGAGTTAATCAAGATGTATTGACATAGTAGACGCACAAACAGTTATCTGTTTTGGATGCATTGAAAGACAAAGCGCGTAAATGAGAACCGCGTATTAACAGTTAACATCGCGTTTGTATATACAGTGAGAGACAGCTCAAAGTAAGCAGTGTCAAAGACAAAGTAATTGCCTGCCATATGTGTTTGATTTCAGCTCAGTATTGGATTGTAGCCACACATAATTCCGTCCGTCCGAGCCAAAAATTATGAATTTGGACTCATCTTCAAATATGACTGTGTTCCAGAACTCCAAATCCTTGTCCAAGGGGGTTTTGGCGACCGTCATCCTAGTCCCTTTATTTGGTGCGCTTATAAAAATTTTTGTTGGATCAAAATGCTGAGTGCCACAAGAAAAATGTGCCCGCTTAACTTGCGGAGAGGTCGAACTTTTCCATCTAGATTTTTCGAATATTTTATGGTTTGCTTCTAAAATTCTAAATCAAAGTAGGCATTGGAATTTCTAAAATTCTAAATCAAAGTAGGCATTGGAAATGAGTAGACTGCTAGCCTCAGCTCTGCCTATATATTTTCATTCTAGCTCGTGTGCTCGTTCAGGCAACAGCTCCAGTTTTCCAAATTATTTGGAAAAAACATTTTTTTTTCGGATTTTGTCGGGTTTTTAAATTGTGAGTTTTTTTTTTTTTTTTGGAAAACGTGTGCGGATATAAAATAGAAAATGTGTTAATTTGCGTGAAATGTAAAAGTTCGTTTTGATGGCGATTTCTAAAGTAATTCTTCGACAAATTATAATAAGTGGCTGGATACGTATTTGACGTGATGACTTTAAGTCTTTGATGCGATGATACTACAAATACCGATTTCGAACGGGGTGAGTTAATCAAGATGTATTGACATAGTAGACGCACAAACAGTTATCTGTTTTGGATGCATTAAAAGACAAAAAGCGCGTAAATGAGAACCGCGTATTAACAGTTAACATCGCGTTTGTATATATATATCTATATATATATATATATATATATCGGACAGCACCGAAAAATGTTCCTATTTACCGGCAGTGCATCCGACTGCTGCTGCCTCATTCTATTGTGCCAGACTCGTGAGCACACCGCCATTGTTGCGATCCTTATTTGCTGCCGCTGCTGCCACCTGCTGCTTCCGCTGCTGCTGTTGCTGATATTGTTGCAGTGTCTGCATCTTTATTGTATCGGTAATTTCCAGAGAACGCACAAAGCTCATTGGACGCGTTGGCGTCTGTTTCGCTTGATCTGCGACGATGGCTGTGGCTGCATCGCTCCAATTGTCTGACCTGCCTGTCAAGCGATTTGGCGGAAAAACAGGCCTTGATCCAGGATCCAGGCCTCTGGTTCGCGCATGCGGACTGTGACGTGGATGAGACATGCGAATGTGGCGCGGCGAATCTCTGCCACCGCCGCCGGCTTGTAATGCATTGTTGGCAAGGCCAGCGCCGGTGGCAGTGTTGCTCATATTAATGCCCGGCGCTGTGTCGGCCACCTGGGGCAGGTAGAAGTTGGTCGAGTTGTGGCGTTGCAGCGGCGGCGTCGGCTCGAAGTCTTGTGTGTCTGTCTGTGTGAATCAGGCAGCGGCTCAAGATCGGAACGCTAACGTCCCGGCGACAACTTACTGTAATGCCCGACCGCTGATTATAACCATTGCCCTCGGCCATATAAGTCTTTACCTGAATTCCACGTTTCTCCCGACACGACTCGTAGTAGGAGCGTGGTGAATATTGTACCGAGGTGCCGTGCATTCCACTCATAACGACATTGCCGCTGCCGGTGCTGCCATTGCCACCAGTTCCGGTTTCGGTACCGCTACCCTAATTGGTCTGTTGGCTTGTCCGATCGTTGCATATAGTGCTTATGGCTTGATTTTGCGTCTGCGACCTTCGTGGCGCATACTTCTTCGGCTTCAGCAGGTTGGGATACTTGCGACCCCGCGACACAAGCACCATGTGGAAGGCAGCCGGCCAGGCCCATAAGCATCATAGCGACAATTGGTGCCGTCTGTTGATGTTGGGCATGATTTTGAGCACGTAGAATAGGCGAATAGCGAAAATATGCTCAGCATATGGATGGAGATTGTAAGCTTGCACCTTTCACTGTCATCTATAAAGTCTTTCCTATATTTTAAAATTTGATTATATTTTATTTTTTCTGATCCCTTGCCACTTATACAAGCAGACAGAGCTTTGAATACAGTCGGAAAAAGTCATACTTTTGCCACTAAATATATTATTGAAAGTACATCTTTTACTTCGACTTATCTCAAATTTATTAAATATGTGTTTCTCACATTGGCATTCCCGTTATTTATGTTAATTTTACTAAACATTAGTATCTTAAGATCTTATATAATAGATAGATTACAAGCTCATTTAATTATTGGTCTAATTTTACTTACTTATTGCTGAAAGTATTTGGTTTTCTTACTATTTAGAGGTTTATTTCTTAGCAATAAAAATATTTGTAAAAAACACAAAAAGGCCTTTCTACTTTTAAGATATTCTATTCGTATATTTATTTTACTATATATTCTCGTGCTCAGGGATATTAGTTTTCGAAGTGTACCTGAATTCCTCTTCATGCTACGTATGCATACTTACACATTTCATTTCCGCAGCAAAAAAAGGAAAAAAAAAAACACTTTACGCAGTCATAACCGCAATCAAATGTCAGCTTTGTATGCTACTCCTGATTCTGCTACATATATATATATATATATATATATATAATTTTGTTTTCTATACTCCTACTGATTTGCCCCCAGCCCCTGTAAAACACTTTTCACTTTTGTTGTCGAAACATAATCCAAGTTTGTATCTATTTACATATTTATCAGCATTTTGCGGTATTTGTTGGCCATGGTGTGGGCTGGGGATTTTGTTTTGGGAAGGGATGGGGTGTTGTGGGGCTCTGCCTTTTGGCTAGAATCCTACGTGCCGCATCTTTTGGCTGACTCTTTAACTGCTTATGGGTTAGATTTATAGTCACGGCTTTTATTTATGTCACTTTTGCCGTTGTTCTCGGCACCATTTTTCTTGCGGTTTTAGCATACTGTCTGTCTGTCTGGCTGTCTTTTGTCTGTCTGCCCGTTGTACACGAATGTTGCGTCGTCTACCCGTTGCATAAAATCAATTTCATTGCCTGCTTGCGAAGCTGCTCGTTCCGCACGATGATGAGGTAAAAGTGTTGCAAGTTTATGTTTTTTTTTTTTTTGTTTCGCCAAAAGCTGAAGACGACGGCACGCAGTCGTGTCGCTTGCCACAGCTGCCACACTGAGGGGTGGTTACTGGCTAGCTGGGGCTCGGTCAGGGGTGGCACATTTGGCGCTCAGCCGCGCGCTGTCTTGCATATTTAAGTTGTGCCCCGAAACCCAACAGGACCTCACCTCATCCCACAAGAATTTTGCCTACTCCGTCTCCATTTGCACGTCCGGTTTTTTGGCTCAACATTTCCGTACGGTTGTTTTTGCTACTTGTTAGTTGGTGCCTCATTAACTGCTCCTATTTACCGTTATCTACACAAGCATTTCATTCGCTGCACTCATTTCCGCCCACTTCCTGTGCTTTATGAACCCAACCCGACTGCGCTCGCTGGGAGTCCCTTCCAATAATGAAGTGGCCCAAACTCTGCCTCTATCCAGCTATCTGTGTCCATTGCCATCTCGCTCTTTGGGCCAATTAGCAAAATGTGTGAATATATATATTTTGTGTTAATTTCCGTTTAATTGTTTAATATGTTGTTTGCATTTTCTATTAGCACCTTTCCGCTGCTTATTGTTACTACAATTATTGTCTCATCCGACCCGGTCTCCCTCTCTCTCTCCCTCTCTCTCTCTCGCTACCAGTCTGCCCTCTCTGCCACCCATTTTGCTAATTGTATGAAATGTTAGTCAAGTGCCTGTCAGCTTTTATCCAGTGGTTGAGTGAGTGGTGCCGAGCATTCTTGACGGCTATTTGCCGAGTGCTTAAGGGTGCGCTGGTGTTGGCATAAACAGCTCGTTGGCGTCACAGGTAGTTGGGTAGAAAACAACAGAACTCATTTAGTTGCTAGTTGCGTCGAGGCGGTCAAGTAACCCTCAAAACCAGACACTATTTAAAACTCACTTTGCTGATATTAAGTGGCGTATTTATATTTTTAATATAATTGAGCATCTTTATTAAATGTTATTAGACATGAACTGGGCTCAAACTAGAACACTTGTACAAATGGCAGCAGTGATGGTAAATGCTATGCTCCCTTGTAGTTGTTCCATTTGCTATCGCTACTGCTACGAACTTTAACAGCGCAATAGCTGAACCAATACTCAGCAATAGCTATAGTCAAAAAAGAGCAATAGCAGAAGGAACTGGAGCAGAGCGAAGGCATAGTCGAAATGCACAGTTTTTGCTAACAATATAATAAGCAATCGCAGAGGTTACTTTACTTCTCCGTCGAAATCCTTCTCCATGAAGTTCCGCCCTAGTGCAGGATATCTACCAGTTGAGTACGCCCAACGTAGCTGCTTGTTCAGCGCTTAAGAAGAGGCATTAACTATGCCACTAATAAGTGGACGACCACGGCTGGCTGCACACAAATCTCCACAGCTGGTTAATTGGCTTAGATGACTCAGATCCTGTCTGTCTGAAGGATGAATTACGTAGGTCGGATGCAAGTGTGTTAATACAGCAGCTGCCAAGTAGCTAATACATGAACACATACAATGTGTACTTGGGACACATGCACAACGCGACGCGTAACTAATTTAAATCATTTGAATGGCCCCCGTCAACTAATTCCCGCGCAACTCTTAAGCCCCATGTAAATCCCAAGCCCAATCCCAACTGACATAAATGTGGCGCTAACTCTAAGCCCAGGACAGGGCCTCAGCTGAATTTTTGGCTAACGACAGACAGTTGGCAACCACAGCCGAAGCATCTTCAGCTGCCAAGTCGCCAACATGGCCAAGACGCAACTTTCAATTGTTCCCTTTCTTTGTTGCTGTTTGAAAGTCGTAATAGAATAAAGTTTCGCACCCTGGGAATTGCAACTGTTGTTTTTCAAACGTTGTCGCGCCCTCTCCCACCTGAACCTCCTGCTAGCCCCGCCCCCATGTGCCCAGGTTCCCAAGGACGGCAGCATAAAAAGCACATAGATCTTTCTTTCTCTGTCGCGTCGGCGTCTTTAGCTTGTTATGTGCGTGTAATCCACTCAGCCGCCAGCACACCCACACCCACACCCACACCCCACTCCACCCCACGGCCCCCAATACACAGGTCTACCACCAACCCGAAACTTGAGTTGTATATACATATGACAGTTGGCATAGCCGCCATTTTGCCTGAATTCGTAATCCAATGCTGGCAAAGATTGGTTTATTGCCTGCTCTTATTGAGAGCATTATGGAATGATGTTAACATTGGCGCTTAAGTGCACGACTTAATAATTAAAATTATTTAAATATGTAATTTAATGAAATTAATTTATGGTTTTTTGAGCCAACTAAGCACATCATGAACGAACAACTTAAACACAGTGTTGGCAAACCAAAAATAGCACTATTATCAATTCAGAGTTTCAAAACATTGACTTGTCTCAGTTATCTGAGATTTGATTTCATGTGCAATGGAAAATAACTCAAAATTCACTTAAAAAATACGTAAATACAGAGATAAAAACTTAACTGTTATTGCCCATAGTTGGCTTGTTGCACTCGAGATGCAGAATATCTATACCGAAAATACTGAACTTTAGGTAAAAAAATTCGGGTTTTATGGCATAAGTTGTCACCTAAATATGGGTACTTTTTTACATAATCCTACCTAGCAGGTGGGGAAACCTCAGTTTATTAGAGTCGTATATTAATTTTGATGGTTAATATATGTACCTACCATAGGACTTTGGAATTTTTGAAAAATAATCCATAATTAGTAGTTGACATCGCGCTTCAACTCTTTTGGGCCAACTAGAAATTTGTTGCCAATATTTAAGTTCATATGTAAATTAAAAAAACTAGAATAAAAATGACAAATTTTTGTTGGATCAAAATGCTGAGTGCCACAAGAAAAATGTGCCCGCTTAACTTGCGGAGAGGTCGAACTTTTCCATCTAGATTTTTCGAATATTTTAGGGTTTGCTTCTAAAATTCTAAATCAAAGTAGGCAATGGAATTTCTAAAATTCTAAATCAAAGTAGGCATTGGAAATGAGTAGACTGCTAGCCTCAGCTCTGCCTATATTTTTTCATTCTAGCTCGTGTGCTCGTTCAGGCAACAGCTCCAGTTTTCCAAATTATTTGGAAAAAACATTTTTTTTTCGGATTTTGTCGGGTTTTTAAATTGTGAGTTTTTTTTTTTTTTTTGGAAAACGTGTGCGGATATAAAATTGAAAATGTGTTAATTTGCGTGAAATGTAAAAGTTTTCGTTATGATGGCGATTTCCAAAGTAATTCTTCGACAAATTATAATAATAAGTGGCTGGATACGTATTTGACGTGATGACGTGATACTACAATGATGATGATACTACAAATACCGATTTCGAACGGGGTGAGTTAATCAAGATGTATTGACATAGTAGACGCACAAACAGTTATCTGTTTTGGATGCATTGAAAGACAGCGCGTAAATGAGAACCGCGTATTAACAGTTAACATCGCGTTTGTATATACAGTGAGAGACAGCTCAAAGTAAGCAGTGTCAAAGACAAAAAGTAATTGCCTGCCATATGTGTTTGATTTCAGCTCAGTATTGGATTGTAGCCACACATAATTCCGTCCGTCCGAGCCAAAAATTATGAATTTGGACTCATCTTCAAATATGGCTGTGTTCCAGAACTCCAAATCCTTGTCCAAGGGGGTTTTGGCGACCGTCATCCTAGTCCCTTTATTTGGTGCGCTTATAAAAATTTTTGTTGGATCAAAATGCTGAGTGCCACAAGAAAAATGTGCCCGCTTAACTTGCGGAGAGGTCGAACTTTTCCATCTGGATTTTTCGAATATTTTAGGGTTTGCTTCTAAAATTCTAAATCTAAGTAGGCATTGGAATTTCTAAAATTCTAAATCAAAGTAGGCATTGGAATTGAGTAGACTGCTAGCCTCAGCTCTGCCTATATATTTTCATTCTAGCTCGTGTGCTCGTTCAGGCAACAGCTCCAGTTTTCCAAATTATTTGGAAAAAACATTTTTTTTTCGGATTTTGTCGGGTTTTTAAATTGTGAGTTTTTTTTTTTTTTGGAAAACAACGTGTGCGGATATAAAATTGAAAATGTGTTAATTTGCGGGAAATGTAAAAGTTTTCGTTTTGATGGCGATTTCTAAAGTAATTCTTCGACAAATTATAATAAGTGGCTGGATACGTATTTGACGTGATGACTTTAAATATTTGATGCGATGATACTACAAATACCGATTTCGAACGGGGTGAGTTAATCAAGATGTATTGACATAGTAGACGCACAAACAGTTATCTGTTTTGGATGCATTGAAAGACAGCGCGTAAATGAGAACCGCGTATTAACAGTTAACATCGCGTTTGTATATATATATATATATATATATATATATACAGTGTCGGACAGCTCAAAAGGTACAGAGTCAAAGACAAAAAGTAATTGCCTGCCATGTGTTTGATTTCAGCTCAGTATTGGATTGTAGCCACACATAATTCCGTCCGTCCGAGCCAAAAATTATGAATTTGGACTCATCTTCAAATATGACTGTGTTCCAGAACTCCAAATTCTTGTCCAAGTGGGTTTTGGCGACCGTCATCCTAGTCCCCTTATTTGGTGCGCTTATAAAGGGCTTCTTCCGTGGTACTCGGGCATTGAAGCCATGTTTGTGCAGAACCCTGCTCACAGTTTTCGCACTGCACTTTTTCCCCATTTCATCCTGTGCCCGCTTAACTTGCGGAGAGGTCGAACTTTTCCATCTAGATTTTTCGAATATTTTAGGGTTTGCTTCTAAAATTCTAAATCAAAGTAGGCATTGGAATTGAGTAGACTGCTAGCCTCAGCTCTGCCTATATTTTTTCATTCTAGCTCGTGTGCTCGTTCAGGCAACAGCTCCAGTTTTCCAAATTATTTGGAAAAAACATTTTTTTTTTCGGATTTGTCGGGTTTTTTAAATTGTGAGTTTTTTTTTTTTGGAAAACAAAACGTGTGCGGATATAAAATTGAAAATGTGTTAATTTGCGGGAAATGTAAAAGTTTTCGTTTTGATGGCGATTTCTAAAGTAATTCTTCGACAAATTATAATAAGTGGCTGGATACGTATTTGACGTGATGACTTTAAGTCTTTGATGCGATGATACTACAAATACCGATTTCGAACGGGGTGAGTTAATCAAGATGTATTGACATAGTAGACGCATTAAAAGACAAAAAACGCGTAAATGAGAACCGCGTGTAACAGTTAACGTCGTTTGTATATATATATATATATATATATATATATATATAGAGTCTGACAGCTCAAAAGGTACAGAGTCGAAGACAAAAAGCAATTGCCTGCCTGTAAAATGATCCAATGTTTATTGCAATGATTGGGAAGACCAAGAAAAATTCCAAACAGACCAAAAAACATTAATGAATTGAGATTAGTAATATATAGAAGAAAGAATATTAAGAAAATATATACATAAATATATATTTATATAATGTATATATATATGTGTATATATATGTGTACATAATTGGATCAAATTTTATTACATTCGTGCTTGTACACATGTGCAATATGCTTAGTCAAGCGTTAAAAGTGTTCATTAGAAATTCTAGACGTGTGAGGCATATCTCAGTGTTTGCTCATACGAATATATGTGTGCATATATGTATAATATACCTATTGTATGACAGTCATTATATCATCTGACTAAGTATGTCTGGTGTTTCAAGGCCAAATCTGAATCACAATCAAAACAAAAATTTAAAAGAAACAGCAAATATTGCAGCATTGCTTAAATTGTATACCAAGAACACATATTTATCTGTATGCATATATATATTTATGTGCACATGTATTATACACCGCTCACCTACTTAAGACGCCGGCTGTCGTCTGTTGTCTGTCGCCTTTTCTGTTTATTGCTTTTATTTATTTACTAGACATAACTGGCAGCAGCCCCTATCCCCCCCTATCCCTCCTTCCAGTGTTAGTTGTGCGTTTGATTTGTTGTTGTTGCCCGGTCCCGCGTCGCAGGTGTTGCAACGCTCATTTCTGTGGTGTTTATGTCAAAAAGTGGAATTTTATGTGCGCGCTTAAAAGTATGCAAAGTGTTTTTTGTCATCCTTGGCCGCTTTGGACTGCCGCTTGTTGTCTGTCGTCTGTCGTCTGTCGTCTGCCTTGTTCAGGCAATAAAGCCTGCGTGCTGCGTCTTATTTTTTCAGAGTAATGCCAATTTAGCTTTCTTTCAAATCTAGCTTTTTTTGTTATTCTGCTTTTTTTTTTGCCAATATGAGAAGAGAAAAATAAAATTATTATGAATTTGTCAATAAGTAAAATAATGCTCACCACGCCAACAAATTTTTGAATAAATACAAATGAGCAAAGCTCGAAAGTTGAAATTTTTGAAATGGACCAAAATTACTGAAATTTGAAAAAGATAGGAATAATTTGGATCCACAATATTTATGTATGTAGCGATGTGCAAACTACTCAAATAGTATTTGTTTCCAACGCATTGTTATAAAAATTAGCAACTATTTTGTAGAATGCCACGAAAATAAAATACAGATTCAACTTGCTCATGGCTACACTGGTTGGCATGGTCTGGTTGGTAACTCTAAGCTGACTGACTGACTGACTGACTGTTTGTCATGGCTTGGTTAGGCCATAAAGGAGCGCGCTTAAAAGTAGGCAACATGATTTTTTATTGGCCTCACATAAAGTTTGATGCATGCCTGATGTCGCGACGAGTTCATTGCCTGCTGGCGGCACTGCGAGTCAGCAATGGCCGGGTAGGGGTTGGGTGGTTAGGGTACACATTTAAATCAGGGGAGGGGGCGTGGCAATCAATATGCCAACTGTCCATTGATTGGATTTTGATTTGCTTCACAGGCGTCGCACGCGGCGTCGTCGGGCAGTGATTAGGAATTGGGAAAGGGAGCGGAAACGGAAACGGAAACCCAAGGCAACCAAGGCACCCGGAGTCATAAAACTAATCAAGTTTAAATGCGAGTTGAGCATAAGCGTTAAGCTTCTTTAATGGAGCACCCACGCCAAGATGACAACAACCACATACCATCCCCACAAGCACACACCCACACACACAGAGTCACTAATTAAGTAATTACTTTTCGCTCATTAAACGCGACGCAAGAAATTCAACTCCAATTTGACTTGATGCTGTCTACCCCAACGCCCTGTCGCCCTGTCCATCAGGCGCGCACTTAGTAGAAATAGTTACAGCTACAGACACACACACACACGCACACGCACATTCACACACGCACACGTACACATGTAGTCGCACCGACACATGAACAGTTATCAAGCTTTGCGCATTTTATGCTCGACATCAATCGATTGAATCGACGACGCTTAAATATTAATGATAAAATTAAGCAAACGGTGGCAGCGCAGCATAGCTGCTTCCTTGCCAAACAAACTCCCTTTTTGCCCCCAACGTACCCCTCGTTCCCCCTCGTTCCCCCTCCATTGCGGCCACTCCAGTGGAGCTGCGACGCATTTCACAAGCAGCATCAAAAGTTTTGCGCAGTTTCTCGGATGAGTCATGCAAGCCAGATGCTTCACTGTGCCGTCCAGCGGAATACCCTACACTTATCTACACTTAAATCGGGTTTTCTGAAATTCGTACAAAGCTTTCAAAATGAATGGTTGATTGGGCTTTCAATTCAACCTGCTGCTAACAACTAATATGCCCCATTAAATGTACGCGAAAAACCAAACTAAATCCCAAAATGAGAAAAGTGTAAGAAAAATATCAGACACCATAATTAACTTGCTCATAACGTTCACAAAACAAGAAGGCGCCACTCCACTTGAGGGCGACAGGGACGATCGGAGTCGGTGTGCAGTTGTGGCACATGCAGCCGCCGCAAGTTGGCCAGATACCGCCGCCTCCAAAAAGTACAACAACAATGGAAGGCAGCCCGAATGTTGCTGGTGTGGGCGTGGCACTTACATGGGATAATTTTTTGAGAGCAGACGCGTCGACTCTTTTATTTTCACTTTATTTTATTTTTTTTGTTTTTTTTTTTGGTTCTCTAACATCTATATGTATGTATGTATGTATGTATGTGCCTCAAACTCCGTGGTGTGCAAGAATTACAAAAGCCGTGCACTGAAGTGCTTTAAAAAGATAAAAGCCATTTATCACGCGTGCACACTCACCACTTACACACACTCACACACACCCATACACACGCAAAAGCACACAGGCATAGACAGGTGGTGCAGGATATGGAATCCAGAAGCCAGACACGCGTGCCGCATTTTCATTGAACTGAGTAATCCCGACCAGAAATGCTGCCAGAAATTACATATACACACACACACACATATATATTTGTAAAGGGAAATATATAGATGCATATTTCTAATGAGCTTAAAGCCCTTATCTTACTAACTGCTCTAGAAATAAACAACTTAAAAATATAAAATTATTAAAGGTTATAAAAATATAGACTTGGGCTTAGTACTTTTCTTTCAACACAGATTGAGTGTACAGCACAAATTAGCCACTAGTATTAACCATCCGTTGATCCGTTCTTATTGATTTGATGATATACATATATTCACAAAATTAATATGACTTATAAAAATTATATATTAAAAAAGGAGCAAAATAGATATTCTTAGTCCGATGCCTACAATACTTTGACTAAATTTTAGAAGCAGAAACTGATGAGTTTGATTAGGATAACGTGGTAAATAAAGAGTTGTTCATACAAGAACTCAAAATTCGACCGATTGCTTTCTATGACATCTGTTTAATATAGTAATACGATCTGGTCAAGGCCGATATATGTACTGCCCGCAGCACTCGGTCACATGTCACGCCAAAATCATACTCTCCGCAAGGGTATTCAAATATAATGAATTTAGAAATTAATGCGAATTTTTTAATGGTATTAAACCGGCTGACCAAATTTAATAGTTCTAAGTAACGTTTGTATTCAGTAGAAAAATATACAATAGTTAAATAGAAGTGCCTACGTGAAAGCGTTACAAACTGAAGAACATAGGCATATAATTTGAATCGTAGTCGCATTTTGCACCCACCCACCACCACCCACTGCCCGCCTTGCCTTATTCGCTGCTAAGCAGCTTATACGATCAGCTTGCCATTAGGCGCAGCCTGTGTGACCGAACTCCAAATACACTAGCCACCACGCAGCACCACCCAGCAACCCCGACCACGCCAAGAGTAATAATCTTCACAGGCAGATAACTTTTAGCCTAAAAGCATGCAACAGTTTTTGCCGGTTGCGGCTTTGAATTTTGGCTTCTCAGTGCACGTAGCTAAAGTTAGCCAGGTCATAAACCAGTTTTTCAATTTGTAATGCAAACCGGGCAGCCACCAAAAACAAAAAAACGAACAAATAAAGAAAAGGTTTTCGCTTTTTGCAAAGTGTATTGGAAACTGTGGGGCTGGAAAGGGATCGAGTCGTGTCGTAAATAAGCAGCAAAGCAGCAAAAACAGATAAGAGCAGGCACTTTTGCGTTTGAGTTTGTTCCTTTGGCTCGTTGAATGCAATGGCTGCCACTAAATTTGCCACACTGCCGCCAAAGACGTCGACGTCGGCATCGGCATCGGCATCGGTTTTTATCGCATTCGCGTGTCTGGCATGCATGCTTCACTTCTGCCAATACACCCGACCGACTTACTCAGTCTCAACCCTCAATTCCACCTACCGAATAACATCCTACCTCCCTCCCTCCCATCCAGCCATCCCCCTGGCAGCCCGTGCCGCCGCCCACACGCAACAATGCTGAAAATTGCTACTTTGTTCAGCGTCGTCGAGCTGGAGAGAAATGTGGAGTACTGGGTTAATATGTCTATCACTTTTATGGCTAGTTGGCTCCGCTAAGCACATATTTAATTTCGAGAATTAATATTGTTGTTGTTTGTTGCTCTTGTGTTGCAATTACCAGTGCTGATTACTGTTGCAACTTTCGCATTTGTTTTGCTTATTGTTATTATTATTTTATTTTGTTTTTTTTTTTTTTGCTTGGGCGTTGATCTATGGGCGTGTCAGCTGCTGCGTGAATGTTGCGCAAGCTGCCAAATTGCATTTGAGTTTATTGTCTCACATTATTATGCAGCATTGTGGGAAATGGTTTTGTACTCATCTCATTTACGACTGCAATTTTATTGCTCATACTATATGAAATATGGGCAAGTAAGAATGTTGTATTCGACTGAACTCGACTACGAAATACCCCAAACCCAGCCTTTGAATATATAAGTTTTATTATCAAATTTGTCTTTAAAAGTTTTACGTGAAATTGCTTTCATTTCTTAAACTGAATTTCTTAAACAAATAAACTTCATCAGCAACAGGTAATCGGATGGTGTTATTGGCTAAAAGTATATATACATATATACGTATATATATATTATATTATTAATTAGAAGCCTTCCCCTTTTATTACTATCGAGAAACGGGGCAAACGATAAAATAATCAAACTTGTTCTGCCTCTATGGCATATACATAGATACGCGTGTTCATACAGACAGACAGACGGACATGGCTATATTTTCGCATATTCCTACAATCCGCAGTATCAAAATCGTAGTTCGAGCATTTTTCTAATGTTAGCACTTGCTGATGATTTTCTTAGAGCCCATATGTGATCCCATTATGAAAAGGAAACTACAAACTGAAACATTAATATATATATATATAATATATATTTATTTATTTATTATTTATTTATAGGAAAGATGTAGTTAAACGCAAAACTTGTTGTTTTCCAAAACATATCGAAAAATAATCTTTTCATACTATTTATTTTTGTTTGACGTATTCATGTCAAGCTGAAAAATGGCAAATGACAAATGCTGCAATTGTCGTCGAGTTGAGTTCATGTTGCAGTTTACACTTGGCAATGACGATTTTTGCATGCAGATCTAGTTGCAAGTTCCAGTTCCAGTTTCGCTCCAGCACGCAGCTTGTGCTCTCGATGCATCTCTCTCCTGCGCTCTCTCCATCGCTCTCTCTCAGTTTTTTTTTTTGTTAGCTATTTGTTTCCTAGTGAGACCGCAACGGGTTTCACCTTACCACAAGCCTCAGGGCCGTGCTGCACTTGTTGTCAACTATTTTATCAAGGCAACAGCAAAAACAAAAAATATAAAAAAATGTTAAAAGCCTGCTGCATTTTGTGGTGCTGCTTCGCTGTTGTTGTTGTCTGCGTTGCTTTTATTGGATTATGCGCTTTCTCTTTCACACATTTCCGCATGTTGCAAGTATTGGCAAGCTAAGGAAAAACGCCAGTCACAGAGAAACCAGATCGCTAGCCTCGCATTGAAAAGCGCGTCAAGAAAATCGCTAAGCAAGCTCTCAAAAGGGGTGGGGGGGGAGGGGGTTACACACACGCAGCCGTACACCTGAAACTGGAACTATTTGTCTGATGCGAAATTGAATTTCCATTTGCTGCGGCATGCGGCACAGCGGCTAATTAATTTGCAGTTTTGTTGTTGTTGTGGCGCTGGCATTCGCTTGTCGATTTGATTGCCACATAGCTAAATTGCAGTTGATTGAACCTGCCACCAGCTGTGACTCAGTTGTAGTTGTGGCTGCTTGGCTGCTTGTGCTGACCAAAAAAAAAAAAAAGGCAAACAAAATTGCCAATTCCATTTGCCAATTCCTCCAGCTTCCTCGCACGCATGCGGCAATAGCTTAGCATTCATTTACTCTCTATCCCAGCTCTCTGTCTCTCTCCCTCTCTCTATCTCTGTCGGTGTCAGTGTTTCTCTTAATCGTTGAGCCCTCTCTCCTGCTTTCGCTGCTGCCGCTCTCTTTGTATGAGTGCGCCATTGGCTCTGAAGGCGCCGCATCAGCGTCGCCGTCAGTCACCAGCAAACTTTCAATGCGAACGGGCGCGGCATCGGTCTTCGTCGGTCTTCGTCGGTCGCCTTCGGTCGTCGTTGTCGTCGCTGTTACTTACGCCCACCCCACCCCCATCACATCTCCGTTAATGCAGCGGCAGTTTTCTTAGTTGCAACATAATCAAAGTGTGTGCTCTCAAGGTGTGTCTGTGTGTGTGTGCGTGTGTGTGTGTGTAGATCTCTCCCTTCTCGCTCTCCCTTCCCGCGCAGAGATCGCTTGTGATTCATTTAAATCCAGCGAAATTCGCCAGACCCAAACAACTTCCAAGTGTTGTCGTTGTCTTTGTTGTTGTCGCTGTAGTTGCTGTCGTTGTCTTTTTTGTGCTCATGTGCTGTAACCTGTAGCCTAACGGTAACGCTCAAGTGAGCAAGCAGCAGCTTAAGACACAACAAAAATGTTAGCAATAAAAAATAGGGAAAAAAGAAAAGATGAGTTTCATTATTGTATTTCTTATTTCTTATTTTTTCTTTCGACACACGACAAAGTGAAGAAGCAACATCAGCAACAACAATAACAATGAAGTTCAGTAAATGAAATTCGCAATTTATGTAATGTTTGTTTTATTGCTTTTTTTTTTGTTTTTTGGTTTTTTGTTTTTGAAGTCATCAAAGTTCAGTTTAGAGTTCAGATCAGTTAAATTGTTAGTATTTATGTAGAAATGTTTGATTTCTTTTAGCATCCAAATTATGCTGTCCTTAAATTAGATTTATCAGCTTACAGTTCTGTTAGATTCAGAGAGAAATGAAAAATAATAATATAATATAACTTTCTTAGATAAGTTTAAGTTATTTAAAGGCTTATGTAAAAGTTGACAATTAAGAACAAAAAAAATCCTCTTATTGTACTCAATTAACAGAAACCGAATCGAAGGGGGGATCATGGGCGTAGCTCAGGGGAGTATAAGGCAGCTGGCCCTTGAAACTTTTCATAGTATAAACGTAATTTACATACAAATTTAAAAAAAAAAATTACAGAAAATGCAGCTCAAAAGTCTCCAAATATAATTAAAAAAAAGAACAATTCCTTAATTCGACTTGTTGAATGTTAAAAATATCTAATTCGATTAGTTTCAAAATTTGCAAAATATTTAATTTTCATCGACAATGGTGTAGACCATCAAAACGTAATATGCATATAGTTGAGTCATTATCAAAGGGTTTTAAAGGGCCTGTATCTCTTGTATTTCACAATCTTTGCAGCTATGAGTAATGGCAACCGCCCGCGAAAAACAGGTCATTAATCATCTATTAGAAAAGCTGCCTTTGCGCCCAAACCCATTGGGCTATACTCTCTGTATATAAAGACTTGAATCTGTGTGCGATCCCTTGACTCTCATTAGTCACAGTTAGCCCAGAAGAACCCACGCCAAACAGCACATACACATGCATATATATATATATATACATATATGATATATCATTGATACTGAGCAAAAAGTCGCGTGCGAATCGCTAATGAAACTCGTCGTCGGTTTACATTATTTTCAATTATTTATGTTTGTTTACAAAATATTTTTGTTTCTGTTATTTATTATTTTTTTAAATGGTTTTTCTAAAGCCCATTTAAATATATGTATTTAGAGCAGGTTTCTGCTGCTCTCACACAGTGTGTGTGTGTGTGTGTGTGTGTTTGTGTGTCTCTTGTGCATTATTGTGTATATGGTTTATATACATATGCGATGTATATGCATATAACGTCTGATTAGTTTAATTAAAGCGTATTTTCAATTGTGCATTGTGCGCAGTTTACAATACGGCGTATTTCCTGCGACTCACACACACGCGCACACACTGAAATCGTTACACAAAGGCTGAAAAAGTCAATAACCAAAAAAGTGCAGTTAAGTGATCGTCTTCTTGTTGTTGTTGGGCGCCAGTTGTTGCCCCTGTCAGCATCAGAATGACAACGACCAGCCTGGGACGACATTTTCTGGAAAAGTTCTTTCAATTTCGGTGAGTGCAACAGACAGAGACAGAGACAGCGACAGTGACAGAGAGGGAATGACAAAAAAGAACAACTATCTCGAAGCAAGCGAATACCAATGCCAAAAATAAATATGGGTCAGGCGACGATGCAAAAAGATCGACAACAACAATGCGCCTACTGCAACCCAATGCAACTTGAGGCAACTTGAGGCAACTTGCGGCAACAGGCAACTTGTGGCCAAAAGGCGACAGGCAAGAGCTGCAGCATCTTGCAACTAGTAATCACCAGTTGGCTATTTTTGTGTGTTGCTGTTGCACTTGCCGCAAATTGCAGGAAATCGATGCCACAAATCGATCGATCGCACTTGCATCCTCAGCAGCAGCAGCAGCAGCAGCAGCAGCAGCAGCAACAGGAACTGTTTACCTGCATTCTTGCCACTACCACAGACCAAGATGAATGGTTTAAATGAATGGCCTTAGATTGCTTGAACGATTCTCGAGTGCTCGAGAGAGTTCGCCTTAAACTATTCACGATCGTTTCTCCGATGCTGGCCATGATTTATGGGGCATATTTGACTTGAGGGTCAGCACTGTTTCGCATATACGACTAACCCATCGAAAATGAGTCAAAATTAGAGTTTTGACTTGTGAAAATTTAGACTTGAATTCGTAGGATCATTTAGTCTTCGATATATCTCCTGTAAACCTCTTTTATAATTCACCTATTACTTTTGATATTATCGTTTGCTATATTCTATATTCTATTCCAGTCTCAATTAATGATATAATAGCTATCCCAACTTTAAATTCGTACTAATCTTCAGTGTTGATTGCTTTTGCGGTCAAATAAAATGTTAATTTTGTTAGCTTGAAAAACTTAGGGTATCTCCCAGTCGAATTCTCTCGACTATAGCATTTTATCTTGTTAATTTTACGGTAGTTGAACTCGGCGAATTCCATCCAACAATAAGTTGCTCTTAGGCGTAGCTTTCGTTTCAGTTTACGTGCTACTTAATTATCTGTAGCTGAACTGCACTTGTTGCAAGTGCAACTAGATCGTGGCCGGAGGTTTTGCATCGGTGTTGAATCGAATTAAATATGATTGATGACATTTCACATTAGCCCTGGAGTACAACACGATCGTTTCACACCGCCGATGCTGCAACGCTTAACTCTTGATCGATCGACCGACCGATTACTTGCAAATTTTTGGCTATTAGTGGTGAAAACCTTTTTTTTCTTATAGCCGAACAAAAATTCACACCCGAAAAAAGTAGCACTGAAATTTGGAAAATCGTCAACTGAACTTTTATTATATATTTTTTAAAGGGCACATTTTTGAGCAAATTCAATTCAAATTGTAATTTAAAGCAAATGTTTTTCGCATACTTTTAGAATATACTTCTGAAAACCAGAACATTTTTACAAATTCCAGGATGATTTAAGATGTTAAGATTTAAATAAACATTTTTAAATTAAAAATAAAATAAAATTAAATTAAATTATCCCAAATAATTAAATTTTGAAATATATAAAAAAAAATCAATCTTGAGCCAGCAAAAGCATTTAAAAAATATAATAGAATAAAAAAAAGTATAAATATTGAAGAGATTCTACTCCGAATGTGAACTGAACATGATGGATAGCATTTTGTGTAATGGTGCAGTGGCACAGTTGCGTGCCGCATGTTAAGCACTTGACATTTGTCATATGTTAGTTCGATCGATCGTACAATCTGCAGCAGCAGCCAACTGGAATCTGCTTTCAATTGATGTTAAGCCTCGTACTCCTCCACTCTCCGCACGCTGCCTGTTTACAACTATTTGGTGGCATGCAGCTGTTGGTTGGGTTGGTTGGTGCTTTGCGCGCTTTGTCTGCGCTAAATAAATAAATGGTCCAGATCGTTTTTTTGCTTTTGATCAAAGCAGAGGGGCAACAATGGCCAAAAGGTCGCAGCTGCTGTTAACTGCCAACTGCTTCAAGTCGTTATCCTTTTTGGCTAATAAACATATTTTCTCATTTAGCCAGGGCTCATTATGGGACTGGTCTTGCCTATCCAAGCGAGTCGCCTCGCCTCTCCCACTGCCACCTTCGTGCGACCGCTCAACTGGCAACAGCTAAGCATTTTTATCGCGTGCTATAATTGTCTGCATAACAATAACACTTTTGACATTAACAACCAGCAGCAAACAAACAACAACAATCATTATAACAACAACAACAACAACAACAATTGTCATAATTTTGCACAATAAAAAGTGTTTTTCTTGATTAAATGGAGCATGAGGGCGACAAGGAGAGAGAGGACGGGGGCGGGGGCAACCACGAGCCAGAGACTTTGAAGGGTCTTCGAGGGGGCGTGGTTTGGGTCGGGCGTATAGCAGCAACTGAGGTCGCGGCCATCAAAGATGCAAAGATGGAAAACCAACCAGAGAAAAAAACAAACAAAAACTTGGCGAAAATTTGCGCGTTTTCATTTCATTTTCTCTTGCAGCCACTTTCTCGGTGTGAAAATACCAAAAATGGCATTGCCCATAATTTTATTGCTTTCATTTGTGTTCAGATGGGGCTAAATAGTGCTATTAGTGGGGTGTGTGTTTTGGGGAGGCAGGCAGGGGGCAAATTGCAGAGAGTCACGCGGGTTAAGCGGACTGCTGTCTTTGGAACGGGGGCAACCGCTCTGAGGAGGCGCCCCAAAGTTGCTCCAAAAGCGCTTTGTCACTCTTCGCACCCAACAAGCAAACTCACACATGTGTAGGTGGATGTGTGTGTGTGTGTGTGCTTATGTGACATTTATGGGAATGCAACGACCAGGGTTGAAATGATGTGGCAATGCTTAAACTTAAGTTATGCTTGGCTGACTGACAATTTTGCAACTTGTTCTTACAAACATCAAATTTGTTTTTGTTTTGAGCTAACTTTCATCAATTATGTATTTATTTAAATTTTAATTTTGTATTTCTAAGCGTAAAAAATGACTTAATGCCGTGAACCGATGATACATATATATAGTCGATATGAAAAACTCGGATTTCAGAGCTTCATTTGTCGCAAGCCGCTTTCGAACTCACCTAATCTTTTGGCTAGTTAGATTGAGTTAAACGATTGTTGGCCAATGAAGTCAGTATTGGCTCGGTTTGCGACATTACGATTATTATTGTTATATTATTTCAATTTTGATATTGATATTAATCCAATATAAATATACATATATGTACATATGTGAGGATATATCTAAATCTGTATAGATCTGTAGATATATATGCATATTCCATTACACAGCATCAAATCGAAACATTTGCGTATTGTGGCCAACAAATAAATCTCTTGGGTCTTAAAAATATGTAATACAGATTTTAATTGCTTAAGTGCCACACACTCCGAGTGTGTGCCATCCCTGGTGCATTCTTCATTTATGTGCTTGCCGCATTTGATTGGAGAAAGTCCAAGTTGTAAATTGTAAATTGCCATTTGCCATATTTGATCATTTCTGAGTTACTTGCAGCAACCCATCCATAAATACTCGTACTTGTATGTACACACACTCACACATATGCATATATAAGTACATATATGTGTGCTCTCATATATGGCCATCGTAATCATCATCATCATCATAATCGCCACGATATTTTTATCATTATCATCGCCAGGCTGGCGGCAAAAGTTAAGCACGTTTTTGCTTCACATTAACTCATTTGGCGGGTATTTTGATTTTATTAGCTGTTATGCAACGTATTGGCTAATTATTGATGTAGGTATTTGAACTCTTAGTTATATTTTGCTGAATACAAGGATCTCAGATGGAATCATAAATCGTATTATCTGTAGGATTTTTACGTCTTAGTTCTTGATAAGCCAACGAACAAATGAATTTCAACTCCGATTTTGTAGAGGAATACTCGAATTCTATTTTCCCAGTCAAAACAGGATGCAGTATCCTAGGCAAACCCTCAAAACGTTACGAAATCTTTAATTCAATTCGACTAAGAATCGGTGTTGATGGAGGAGCTTTAGGGCCAATAATAATACATATTATTAGTTCCGGTTCCGGTTCTGGTTCTAGTACTTACCATTTCTAAAAATGATTCAATTTTATTCATTATTAAATATATATATATATATACATTATATATATATATATATATATATATTTTGGTTCCGATTCTAATAATATTGGTTTATTTATTCGTAAAAAAAATGCGAGATTTGAATTTCAATCCCGATTCTGTATTTTGATTCCGGACTTGCCAGTATAAGGCATTTATGTAGATAGATATATGGAGTTATTTATAAATTAATGGTAAGAGTATTCAGACTTCGTGTTGCTTAAGTGTTTTTTTTTCTGTACTGTGGTTCTTCTATTTTTATTTTTGTTGTTAGCCATGATTATTTGTTTATTTGTTGCACTGTCTGTCCTGTCTCACTCATATCACAACTCTTGCCATCGTTTCTCTCTTTCTCTCTCTCCCTCGTTCCTCGTACCTTTCGCTTTTGACCCTGTGGCAACTTTCGCTTGAAAAATTATTAATTTATCCTAGGGGAGCAATAGTTTGGCGTATGTTGTCCCGCTTCCCGCTTCTCCTTTCTCCAAATTTTTTCCTAGCCAGACAGCAGACAGTTTCCCGCACCCAACCACACACACACACAGCAGCCCCCCTCCCCTTTCCCACCATCCCCGCGCTATAGCGTGCTTTTTTTGTTAGCTACTTCAACTTCAAATGGCGCCGCCTGCCGTTAAGATACTTTTGTATCTTTTTGTTTTTGTTGCTGCACGGAAATGGGTAGGGGCATTATTTAATTACAGGCTACAGTTGTCCTGTGCTGTCCGAGTCCAGGTCTATCGCCTGCTTGCAAACCCCCTCCCCCAGCCCCTCGTCTTAACAATACCCCGCCTTGGGGCCGGGCCTCGTTGTTCTTGTTGTTGTTCTTTGGGGTCTCTATCGTAAAAATATTTTCAAGCTGCTGGTGCAATGGGTGAGTTGGAGTCCCAGTTGCTGGGGGTTGAGTGGTGTTTGGTTGGGGGAGGGGGATGGGGGAGGGGGAGGGGTGGTGCTGCATTGGAGTGCTGTGTCCCTTTAGAATGGCAATATCTTGACCCCGTCAATAGCCTGTGGGAGCCTCAAAACAATTTCCCAAATGTTGTTGTTTTTAATTATTTTATTCAGCTGATTTTTTTTGTTGTTTTTGTTTTTTTTATATATAGTTTAAGCAGAAAATGCAAACGCAACAAATTCAATTAAAGTTATATCTTTTGCATCTTTCTTTGCAGGTGAGTGAGCCTTAGCTGATTGTATCTGTCAGTAAGTACGAATGTATCTGTCCCTGATAACATCAGACGACGGTATCTTGTCGAGACATGTTTGTCTCGTCAAAATACGCTTCAGTCGCACAACAAATCCCGAAAACCAAAGACCAGACAAAAACCATCATCATTTTCCTCATCTTTAGCTTTCTTTAATTTTTTGTTCTTGTTCTTGCCATATGCCTGCAGCCGCAGCAAAAACATTTTTCTAGCATTTTATTTTCCCCAACTCCCCCACCATGCTCCTCTTCTCGATTTGACAGTTTGTTTACAGTGTGGCCCAATGCTGTGCTGTGCTGTGACTGCTGCCTTGCTTGGAGTTGAGATCCGGAGATTGCCGGCACGATATGCTTGCTACTCGTGGGTGGTTCTTGTCGGCTAATCTGCCCTCAATTATGTCAAAGAGATCTCAAACGCAGACGTCATGCCACACAACTACAGCAAACTGACGAATCATTCCTCTGTCAGACTATCTATCTATTTGTAAACCGTCATTTTGTTGAGTAGTTGTCATCAGCAAATCAGATTTTCACTTCCCTTATTTATATGTTCAGTTTCGTTTTAAGCGACTTGTAAAAGCTTTACATATCTTAAAGATTATTTAACTTAAATTAAGCTGAGCAAGTGAGCATGCTTTAGCATATGAATCCAGCTTTGCTGGTAGTTTTTTTTCTCCTTTTTTTTTTTTGGTTGAAAATACGTTTTTTTGATCCGATATTAATGACATTTTTACAGTTGCACAATTATATGGAAGTTTATGTTATATATCAGTTAAAAGCTTATATTTTTTGTAATTGAATAAATTGGAATCGATCAAATGAAATACACTTGATATCCAAGACCATTTCATATTTCCCATAAATCGTCTCGATTTCTTGATGCTGATATAGATATATATACATATATAAGATGCTTTCTTCTGTTACATACTTTTGCACAAATCATATACTTTTTACCCATTTTTAATGGTTTCAGTTGTAAATCGTAGTTATTTATCATTTGAGTCAATTTTAACACTATAAATGCTGATTTCAGCTGAGAGTAATCAAGTTAAGAGTTAGTAGTTAATAGTTATATAAGACATACTAAAATCTGTGAATGTGTTGAAGTGCATTCCCTATACACAGAGAGAGAGAGAGAGAGAGAGAGGGAGAGAGAGGGAGAGAGAGGGAGAGAGAGGGAGAGAAGAGAATATTAAAAACATCTCAATTCAACAATTGACGAGCTGCTGCCACTAAAAATCTTCTTGACAAGCCTTTCTTTTTACAAGTTCTGCCGTAAAATTGCCAAATGTTTCTAGCCGCCATAAGAAAAGTTGGTTAGCAGCTACAAGTGGCTAGCTGTCAAATAGATCTGTGGCTTTCAAAGCTTTGCAATCTGTCAAGTGATGTTAAAACTGTTTGCCTTGTTTTCATGGCCATTAAAATATTTTGCGGCTGACGCAGACTGCGCTGCCGGCGCCAGGAGCTGAGCTTATTGTTTTTGCGAATTGTTGCCGTTTTAATAATTAATCATTTGGCCTTAAAGGCAAATGCCAGCAACCGCAAATATGCACATTATGTGGCCAAGCAGACGATGAACCGATGTTCACAGGATATTGGTGTAAGCCAATGAGCAACAAAGCCACAGAAAGCGAGAGCGAACGAGAGAGAGATAGAAGAGAGTGAGAGAGAGACAGGATGCTCAAACCAAAACCGATATAAATTGCATTATGGGCAAATTAATTGTTTTTACCGTTACTAGAGGGGACGACGACATTAATGGGCCAACCACCCCACCCCAGACCAGCCCAACCAGACGGCAGCAGGCCAAAGGACATTAATAAGGCCCAAAGGATGTGGTGACATTAATTGCGCGACGTTCGAGACAACGCAACGAGTGTGAGGGAGGCGGAGAAGAGCGGGGGGGGGGGGGGGAATAGTCATTACATTTCCATATAAATATTTATCGCATGTGATAATGCCACAGGACACGACGGACCCCCGTCAGTGGGTGGGTGGCTTGTGGGCTGTGGGTTGTGTGTTGTGTGTTGTCAATAGATTTTCTATTTGTGTAATATATGCATTTACACTCGTACAACAAATCGCCCGCAATTTTAGTAAATCGCCATACTTTTGGCGTCAATTCATTATTCAGAAAGTCAATTTGAAAACTAGGTTTTGCATTTCCAAATTTTAGTATGGATTTTTGAAAATTTATTGTTCAACATTTGTATTCTTAGTTAATTAATTATGAATTTTATATTTCTAAATATTTGAAATATTTTCTTATTTAGAAATTATATCTAAAAACAAGAATAATTTTATATTTTTAAGGCGATTTTCACTTACTAAATTGTTGGTCGATTCTTTTTATGAGTGTAAATACACACACACACACATGCTCAAAGAGACAGAAAGAGAGAGAGAGAGAGAGAGCGCAGCACAGCACAGCAATGCAATTGCGAGCACATGTTGAGCCTCCCCCAGTCCCCACCAGCCCCAACCCCCTCCCGCATTGTTGCCCATCGGCGCCTGGCTTTGCATATGTAATTAAAGGCGGAAAGCCCTTTCGTAGCCGAAATGGCTAAGAAATGCGAAATCGTAAATGGTGCTTAAATGGTGCTTTCTAAGCGCAGACATTAATTATTTTAATTAATAATTGTGTGGCATTAATTTTGATTTATATTTCGTGCTTACTTCGCACTTCCGCCTCTCTCTGGCTCTAGCTCTTATTCAGGCAATTTGTCAAATTTGTTTGCCAAATGGCTGATTCCTGTGTTCTATCTCTATCTCTCGCTCTCTGTCCTCTCTCTCTCTCTCTCTCTCTCTCTCTCGCTGCTTGAGGAATTTTCAAAACAAAAGCAACAGCTGGTCGAACGAAGGCTTGTTCGCTTGATCGGTCGAGGCCACCGCAACAACAACAATAACAACAGCAACAACGACAAAACAAAGGCCACAAGAAAAAGAACAACAACAACAATAATAATAATAAGAGCTTGGCAAAGGGCTCTCCCACGTTCAAGTTGCCATGACAGTGTTAAATACACGCATACACTCACACAGAGACGCTGGCATCGCACACATGTTCCACTTCCACTTCGTTGGCAGAGCAGCCGCCTTCAGCGCCAAGCGATGATCTTCGTTGGCTCCCATTCACTCACTCTCTTGCGTGCTGACGCTCTCTTGCTGTGACTGTTTCGTTTGCTGCTGCTGCTTCTCACGCTTCGCTGAGCTTTTTGGCCAACAGCAGCGACGTCAGCAGAATTGGGTGCGTTTATTACACAGATTAACAAAATTCAAGTGATTATCAGCATCGAAATCTTGCAATTATTTTTTGCAGCATACATTTCTTCATGTTAAAATACGCATATTTTTGCAACTTTTTTGGACGAGTGTACATATGCATACGTAAAAAAAAAAATCTGTATGATTTTCCGTAAATCGTCATAAAAAAAAATTTCTAAAATTTACGGTGTCTTTCTAAAAACTATACTTTACATATAATAATTTAATAATGTATTTTGTATAATTTAAATATTTTTTTTCTGTTTTATGTACATTGAAGAAATAGCTAAACTCTTATATAAAAGCTCAGACAGTAAATGTCATTACTTGGAACATCGTAACATTTTTGGGATTGTCACTTTAGGATAAGCTTTTGTGAATTTTAGAAATATTTTTCGAAATTTAGAATTTTTAATATTTAGGGGTTTTTTGGTTTCCTAAGTGCATGTATACATGTGCACGTGTATGTATGTTGGGCAGTGTTGATAGGTTGTGTCTGGGTTGGGGAGGGGTGGAGTGGGTGGGAGGGGTGCTTCACTTGTGTTCGTTCACTGTGAACAATATTGCAGTAGGTCTGTTAACAGTTTGTTTTTGTGATTTTCTTCTTTTTTTTTAGTTTTTGCTCGCATGTGTTTGAAATAACGCACGCGTCTGCAAAGCGGTTGACCAAAAACAATGTGGATTCTTTGTGCATTGTTTGTTATTAGTTGCTTCTGTTGTTTTGCTGTTTGTTGATTTTGATCATACGACCTGCAATGCGGTCTAAATTATCAGTTGTGGTTGCCAGTTGCAGTTGCCAGTTGTGCAGCTTACGCATATGGCACGCATACGCTTCAATCAACGCCCAGCGATCTGCAGCTCTATTGAAAAACGCATGCGATTTGCGCAATTTACTTGCATGCATCAGCAGCAGCAGCAGCAGCAACAGCAACAGCAACAACAGCAGCAGAGCGCCAACGCTAACGCCAACGCCAACTCTAACTTGAATGTGGGTAGCGCAGTAGCGACTGCAGTGAGCGCCAAGTGGCAACTCGTTCCACACACGCACACACACACTCACTCAGCATCAAACAACAACCAAAAAGCACCAAACGCACATTGGCTCCGAGCTTATTTACTTTGTACAAAATGTAAAAGCTTTTTACTAATACTGCATGTAACGAAAATAATACTATTCATGGAATATATTAGGTTACATACATCATTGGACTGTTTATTATTAATATAATAGTTATAAGTATATTGCAGTGAAAGATGAGTTTAGATTTACAACGTAATGTTCGACTCTATAAAGCAACGACGCACCGACAATTTTACAACTTTAGGTACTCGGGACTTCGACGACTTCTTGTCAACAATACGCTTCACGAACTTGACTCTGCTTCTTCCATTAATGCTTATGCCGCTGCCACCCACTGTTGAACTGTAATCACAATGTAACTAATCGTGTTATATATATGCATATGTTCATAGCTGTCGACATGAAGTTAATTTTTGTAATTTTTGGCAAATTGTTTTCATTTTAAATAGTGCATAATAAGCCCAGTGTGCGTTGGGGTTAGCATGCTTTTTGTGTGTATGAGTGGTGGTGAACTAAGGTAAGCGGGTGGCGACGCAGAAGAGCGCACGAGCACGAGCACGAGCTTCGCTGTCGACGTCGCTGCCACTGTTCCTACTGCTGCCGCTGCTGCTGGCAGCCGGCTTCGTCGGTTTGCGCTCAGTTGTGTTTTGCGTTCCACAGGCGACGGACGAAAGTTTTGAAAGCGCATCGTGCGGTTGGTCTTTTTGTTTTTGTGTTTTTTGTTGTTTTTCTAGTTGTTGTAGCTGTAGTGTTGTGTGCGTGTCTTAACGATTCGATCAAAAATTATCGTTTGTGTGCATAGCAAACAAAACGAAACTAAAGGAAACCAAAAAAAAACCAAATACGATTTATTGCAAATTGCGCTGTGCTTGGCAAATGTTTTAAATTGCTTTAATTTTACACATATTTCTGCTCTTATAATTTGTGTAGACAACTATCCAATGTTATATAATACTATAATACAACAATTAATTGAGAAACCCGAAAAATAAAACAAACTCAAATCAAATAAGCCAAAGGAAATGGTTGCTGTTGTTGTTGTTGCTGCTGGCGCTGTTTGTTTATTTTTTTGCTGGCAGCCTCATTTTGCGCTTTGCGTTTGCCGCTGGCAGCGCTGCCGCCGCCGCTGCCCGAAATTTTGTTTTGTTTGAGTTTTATGTGTTATTCTTTCCTTTTCTTTTTCTGTTTTGTTTGGTTTTGTTTTTTTTTTTTGCAATAAATGCAAAATTGATTGCAGCAAATAAAACTTTGAGTTTTCTTCTTCTTGTGTTTTTTGGTCTTTAAAATTGTATTTAAATTGCTTGTAAAACTCACAATTTGGTATTTCGGTGCAAATGCCTATGTGGAACTTGTCTAGTTTTTTGATATGTGGAGCGTCGTGAAGCAGTGAAGCGGATCAAAAGTGGACGGACAGATGGGCGGACGGAGTGACTCTGAGTCACGTCATTTAACTCGTTTGCTGCGTCGCTGGCTTGGTGGTATCTGCACAATGAATCAAGATTTGACTCTGACTCAGCTCGTCGAGATATATTCGTTAATAGTACCATTATCAGCAAAAAGATTCGATACTTTGAAAGATAGTCAATCAACACTTTTAATTAGCGATGAAAATTGCTTAATTCATTTTGTGATAACAAATCAACTTCCCGATTTTTATATTGTCATTTTTCTTTATCTACAATTTTAGACTAGCTTACTAATTCTTATTTCGATTATTTTTCTAAATTCAGTATTTAAACATTATTTTTACATACGTTTAGAATTTGAATTTGTTTTACTGCATTAGGCAGACAACAATATACCAAAAAGCTGTTGTTGTTGTTGTTGTGGTCCATTCGTTCCACACTCAAGATCTACTCCAATACTCCGGTGGATCGTTCTGAATGCTCTGCTCAACATGTGATTAACTTTCTAAAAATAAACGAGAAACCACAGCGTGTGTTGGTTGGCGGCCGCCCAGCCAAACATGTTGTAGGAAATGAAATGGCTCAATGGGCTCAAAACTATCTCAGGCATTTTGTTCTTTTGATTTTCCAATTTTTCCTCATTTTCCATTTTTTTTTTACCAGCATTTTTGGACGCAACACAAATGCCAACTAAAATCATTAACAGATCAATTTTACAGCAAATGTGACAACACAGCAGGATAGACTTAGGATGGATAGGGGATGGGAAGGGATAAGGGAAGCTGTGAATTTGCAGGCGGCACCGTTCATATTGATTAACTGTAAGCAGAATGTAAAAGTCGAGAGTGCGCCACGACCAAATGCCCTGTAAAATAGACTAAAAGTTAGTGGGGGTTTTTTTTGGGGAAAATCATTCATAAAAAGCATGAAATTGAGAAGCCCAAAATTATGTACAATCTTTTCTCTGATTTTCTATTCTTTTCAGAAAACGCAGAAACTTTTTTCTCTTGTAATTTTTTTCCAATTGTTTTGCATTGTGAACGCTCGAGTAAATTTCATTTTATTAACATGCATATATTATGTGTGTGTGTGTGTGTATGTTGGGCGGGGGTGGGGTGAAGGGGGCGGTATGATGGTATTTATGTAAAAGGGGGGAATGAGAAATGTGGGTGGGGAGGGGGTAAGTGAAACAGCTGCCATGACAACAGCTTCAGCGAGTTGTTAAATGAATAAATGAATGAGTGCTCGAATGAGTGAATAAGTGCAGCATTGATTGAGTGATTGACTGAACGCTCGAGTGCATTATGCAAACAACAACAACAACAGCAATAACATCCACATAAAACCGAAACCGATCTTAAAAAAAAAACATTTCTTTCATTTTAACTTATTTGTTTTAATTAAAATCCACAAACGCACAACGAATGCGAATCAAATGAATACGAATACGAATACGAATGCGAATGCGAATATAAACCGTTAGCGCTATGAAAATGCAGCTGCAACAAATTGTAAATTTATGCACCAAGTTGCACTTCAAATAATTCACACAAAACGACGTCAACGAACTCTGTCCTCCAAACAACAAATATAAATGTTCAAAGCAACCAAATTAATATCAGCAATAAAAACTTAAAGTGACGGACAGCGACACAGACAGAGAAGGCAAGACTACAAAATTTGCACAGCTTGTTAAAAAAAAAAGGAAAACCAAAAATAAAAAGAACTTTTTTTATTCCACAACGCTCACGTAAGTTGAAAAAATAATACAAATAAAACGCTTACCGTGTGAAAAATTTGATGCTACCAAAAAACAAAAAAAGAAAACCTAAAAAGAAAATCCAACAACAATTTCTAGCAAACTGCACTCAAAACAAAGAATTTGTCACTTCTGTGAGGGGGCTGAGGGAGGTGACTGAGTAAATTGCGCCACTTCATAATAAAAAGTGAAATGATGAGAGTCAAGACCATATCATGATGAAAAACTCTGGGGAAATGTTCGGGCAATTTAATTCTCTGCATAAATGACTTAATGACAGAGAATACACACACAGTTATACATATAAATGCTTGCAAATATATATATATAGATATGTATATATTCCTGGTAATTAATCAACTCTGGGGAGTAGTTAGCCGTTCTCTATAAAAGTGATCTAATAACCCTATAGAGCCATATTCCAAAATATTTAAGAAATATAACAAAAGTGCAACTATTATTTTGAACGGCCATTTCTTGCCTAAACTTATTGCACATATAATGCGAATCGGCTCTTAAAAGATATTTACTTCGATCGATATGATAATAAGTTTCGATTTGCTAATGCATTTCTTACACTCGATCAGCATATATCCATTGAAAACCTATATCTCAACAACTGTATATTTTATTGCTATCTGAAATCAATTTGTATCGATATTCGCGAAATATAGGCAGTTATCGATAACATTAAATAAACGTGATCTGCCCTATGGTATACAAGAGCTTATATTCCAAAGTCTTTAGCTCTGAGATCGAGAATATATATATAACTTATGGGGTTGGCTATGTTTCCCTCTGTCTGTTACATTATTTTGCACAACTTCATCACACAATTTTGACCATTTTTAGTGGGTTAAAACTTCCAACATTTGTATGAAAATGTAATTACTTTTTTCAATTTTTCTTTTTGCGTTATTAAAGTAAGAAACATAATCATGAAACAGTCTGGCATTAGTTGGCATTGTCTGACTTTCAGTACCTGTCATTATCCGTCGCAATTGTTATTTTATTTGCTTTTCAATTCCCACATAAAAGTTGTTTTTATAAGCAAATATATTTAATTTTTGAATAAGTTTAAGAATTGTTATCTGCCAGATTGATTTGTCAGCATTAAAAGCCACTTAACTGCATACTATACACACACACAGACACACACACAGACATTGTTGCAAGCCTCACATGTGGCAGAGCCGTCGTCATTCGTTCGTATCAGCGCCTTGGTAACTCAGAGGTCAGAGCTGAGAACTGACCAGAACTGGGGAGAAGATGTCCATTAAGTGTTTGTTTGGCCAGTGACCCATGTGACCCACGCCACCTTGCCACCACCTGCAAATGGATGTGTATCGCCCCAAGTTGTGCCCCAACGAAAACACAACAAATTTAACGAAAGTTTTGTTTACTGTCTCTGTCTCTCGCTCTCTGTCTGTCTCTGTATCTGTGAACAATCTACAAACGACAATTTGTTTGTAATTTGTTTGCCTATATAGACCAGTGCCTCCAAATGCGGCACAAACCAAACCGTTGCCCCTCCACTGCCTCACTTTATCTGTGCGATGTACAAAATTGTATCTACACAAATCGCTGTGCAAACAAAACAAACGCAGCAAAAGTCAAATGAAATCGGTCGCCGCCGGCCGCAAAAAGCAAACAACCATAACAACAACAACGACAACAAATTGCCATCAAATGCAACCCAAATAGGTGCCCAATGCCCCGCCCCCGCCCCCTGCCCCATTTCCCCCACCTTGGTTTTTTCTTAGTCGCTGACCAAAGTTTTTATCAGCCGCAGGCAATGAGTTGACTTTCATTTTTCTTATACGTTTGCCAGCTGACACTGCTGCACCTGCTGCCTTATCAGAGCTTGTCCATTCGCCCTGCCTATTCCCATGCCCCTCTGCTGCTCCCTTGTCCCTCCCCCACTTCAGCTGCTGCTGCTGCTCTTGTCTGCATGTGAAACCCACTCGAAGTAAGCATATTTGGTAACCGATTACAAAACTTTTGTTGTGGCTCAACACGATGTCAATTGCGTCGTTTATCATGGCAGATACAAAGAGAGATAGAGGCAGAGAGAGAGAGAGAGAGATAGAGACAGAGAGAGCGAGAGAGTGAAAGAGTGGGGCTTCACTTAAATATATTTCGAATGAAGATTGAAAATAAATGACAGTTACATGACATACTTTATTGAACTTATTGACTATGTTGCAACTTGGCCTGCCAACAAATCGCTGTAGCAACAGAAACAATTTTTTGAGCAAAACCAATGCTCTCAGATATGTATAGTAATAATAATATGGATAAAAACCGTAGATAAGATTATAATGTCTTAGCAGAGATAACAATAAAATGCCAAATTATTTGTATTTGTAAATCTTCAGATTTGTTTAAGAAGCTTTTGCCATCAGCCTTAATCTAGTCGAGCAATGTCCACTTAATGTATATATTATATGTAATATAGCTAAAAAAAACAGTAAAATATAATTAATTAATTTGTAGGTATGAAAATTGGGAGTCTCCGGCTTAAGATAGCGCACAGTAAACTTTGTTGTTAAAAGTGCTAATTAAGTTGGCCGATTAAACGAAAGTTGCGTGTTGCAAAAGAGCAACTTTTGTTTATTGATTTTGCTTGCAAAAGATAAGATTTGAAAATATTCATTATGATAACTGAGCTTAGCTGAGCTATCAAATAAAATATTATATAAGAAAATATATATGTATACTATGATAACGGCTTAACTGATCTATCAAATTATAAGATCAAGGAACTTTTTTTCAAATGGAAAACCCAAGAATGTGTTTCATTTCCCATTTAATTAGCAGACATTCCGCACTCCTTTAAATCTGTCTGGCGGTGCTGCAACAGTTGTTAAATGAAAAGTAAGCCCACTCGGCACTTGCACTCCCTCAACTCCCCCTTTGCCATTCACCTGGCAGCAACAACAGCAGCAGCAACAACAACAATTTCGACCACGATATCCACGGAGAGAGATCGCTTCGAATGGCGAAACCCGTATATAGACACCTGTTTGGCGTGGGCGGGCAAAAGCGTAATGGGCGCGGGCCATTCGCTGTCAGGGCCAAATGACCAACCAGCAACATCTGCATGTTGCAGGTGCATTGTTGTTGTTGTGTTGTTGTAATCGTAATCGTTGTTCCTCCCTTGAGAGCAGCATAACGCCAACGCCAACGCCAAAGCCCCATTACAAAAAAATAAATACAAGAATAATTCACGATTATGTTGAGCACACCGAAGATGAAATACCCTAAGAAATCGGAATTCAACATTTGAATTCAAAATATTTGCGTTTCGTTTCGTTGTGATTTTGTTTTATACAAATGTTTTCTATTTTCAATAATATATATATATATATACATATATATGTAATATGAAAAGCACATTGATAAAAAAAAGAAGAAACGACGAGATAAAATATATTTTGAAATGAAAAGAAATAAATAAGTCGGCAGAAAACATATTTAAAAAATAAAAAATAATGTTTTTATTACGAGAACAAATCTGTGCTACGGCAGCTATATAGTGGTCAGACCCGGTCGGAAGTCAATTGACAACAATATATAAATACATAATAATTTATAGAATGTATATAAATCAAACGAATAATTAGTTGAATATTTAAAATATGAATTTGATTTTTTCTTGCTTAAAGATAAAAAGATTTATAAGATAGCTAAATCGACTCGACTGCTGATGCTGATCGAGAACATATTTACTATATGCATCGGAAACGTCTGCTTCAACTGCACGACAAAATTTGAATACTTTGCACTAGGGTATAAAAACCAAATCGAAAACAAATACAAATTCTACCTTGCCTCGTTGTTGTCATAAATCTTTGCACCGACTTCGACGCCGGTGGCGCCCCCGCAACAATGCGGCCAACATTGAAAGTGCCTGCTATATAATATATATATATATAATGTTACTGTATCTGTTGTGGGTATCTTTTGTGTGTGTATCTTGTAGATAGTCGCGTGCACGCACTCACGTCTGCGTCGACTGCGATATCAGCTCGCTCTCTGAACTATCATTAGCATCACAACAAACAGTTTGCTTTGTTTTCATTTGCTGTGTGTGTTCCGCCCGCAACCGCGCACCCTCTACCCCCGCCCCCCCCCTCCACCACGCCCACTCTTTCCTGCCTACGCGCTCTTATTGGCGTCGTCTTCCAATTGGCTTCTTGGCTTGATTAAATGTTGCCAACGACAACGACAACGACGATGAACTTGAAGCTCAATCAGTTTCTGTCTGCCGGTTCAAATATGAAAGAAAGTCGCGTCCCCCTCCCCTTCCCCGTACCTTACCCTCTGGCAACCGCAATTGCTCAACATCATTGTTGTTGTTGTTGCTTGTCGTCAACGTCTCAAGAACCTTATACGCAAAAAGTTAAGAACAAAAAAAAAAGACGAGCAAAAAATTGCAACCGGAAGTTCTGCAAAAAAATAAAAAAATAAATCAAAAAATAAATAAAAAAATAAATAAAAAAATAAAAACGTAAACCAGCAGCCAAAAACATTGGCTTCAGTTTAGCTGTTGTTGCATAGCTCTGCGCAGCGTTGCCATAACTCCGCAAATTAGATCATCGCATGCCAGATTATATTACACACACATACATATATATTGTATTTACCTCTTAAACAACGTTGCCACATTTGGCCAATGGTGAAATGGGTATTTAACAATAAGTATTTATTTATTTATTTGATTTATTTGATTTGGTTTGGATTGTTCTGATTTTGAGCTGTGTACTTCGTTGACTATGCTCTGTTCTTGGTTTATATAAGCGAGAAGAGAAGAGAAGAGAAGCCTAGCATGCGCAAGCCACTCACTCAGCAAAATGCCATTCGACAGAAGACGACGACAGCTGTTTAAATATATTCATTCATAGTGTCCCAATGTTTTGTTCACTAAAGTGTCTTTCTTTGAAGACAGCGATTTGTTTCTGAGTGCGTATGCATCTAAAGGTGAATGAATCCATAGAACATCCATAGCATAGAACTCTCTTTCAGAACATTGTCACCTGATCCGTGTTTATTACTGTATATTATGTTGATTCAAAAATTTCACACATTTTGTTCGAATATTCGAATCTGCTTTGAATAATCTCCTCTGGCAACAATCTCAGTTTTTTCAGCAATAAAGTCGGAAAATAATTTCGAGACACTCAGAAATTTCTCAATTCGTTAAATTTAACACAAATGTTAATTGAGTAGTGGAGCGGGGATGTGTGGGGGGTGGGTGTGGGGCAAGTGAGGCGTGGCCGTAAATGAGAAGTGGGCGGTGCCCATTAACAGACAGCCGCAACGACGGCAACATAAAAATGCTAAATAAATATAAAAATTGATTATGTCAAATTGAAAGTTGAACAGGGGGCAAGAGTGAGAAAAAGGCAGCAGCAACAACAAAAAACCAGAAATGTCAACGAGCGTGAAAGTTGGTAGGAGGGGGGGAGGAGGAGGGAGGCGTGGCATCTGCGGGTTGTGCCGGCAATCAAAGTTGAAAATTAGGCAATAAAATTAAACGAACAGCAACGAGAAACGAGGCGATAAAGGAACAACAAGCAGGCTGTCGAGGAGGGGGTTGCAGGGAGGACAGTGATAGGTGCGGCGGATTGTAGGCGCAAGGGGGAAGGGAGGGGGGGAGGGGGTATAAGTTACATGAATTGGGCGTTGTGTTAACCTTTTGCCACACACAATAAACAAAAATAAAAAACGAGCAAAGCGCCGAAAAATATGTATATATATATATATATCCAAAGAAAATTGCTGCAAATGGTGGCAACATTGACAGGCAGGCGACGGCCCATATGGGGCAGCGCAATAACAACTGTGCGGCATTGTTGCCACACTTCACTGTATTATTATGTTTGGAGTGTATTATGCAGCCATGAATTATGCCGCCAAGCGAAACAGAATCCTATTTGGGTCATTACAACGATTGATTTGTCTGCACCCCTCCCCCCTGGCTGGCTCTGGTTGTTTGTGTGGGTGGCAAGTAGCAGTAACCTGGCAACAGTTGGTTTTGGCCACAAACACACATACATACATACCACACACACACATAAATAAACCTAGGAGCACCGAGCCGGCTTTCGGCAGTGTTGTCTAACGACTGAGCAGAATACATTTTTATAAAATATATAATATAAATTGTCTCGACAACTCTCTGCTCGAAGTGGAAGCGATCAGGTGCATAAAGTAAAGGGAGCCAAAGTTTGGGAAAATATATAATTTAGTGTTGACTGCGCAACAGTGTTGGTCAGTTCTTTCAGTGCTGTAACTTTTTTTCCTTTTTTTTTTTTGCTAATGCATTGCTTAAAGTATTTAAACTGCGGCTAGCTGCAAATTTTTTTGCTTTTCTCAACATCATTTATTATCATTGTTTAAGTTACGTTTACATATATAAAAAAAATGCCAGTGTTAAACAATACAAAACTTCCCAGAAAATGAACGCAAATGGAATTTTATTTGGGATATGGCCGAAGAGCACGCATTTCAACCATTAACCGTTAACTATAAATTAATAACCATGGCTGCGCTCTAAATGGCCACAAAAGTTTGCAAGCTGCCTGCAAGTTGTTTGTTGCCAGCTGCCTGCTCCAGTTTGGCATTTGCAAACTGTTGCAGTAGCAGCAGCAGCAGCAGCAGCAACAACAACAAACAGCAATTTGAGGTTTTTGCGCCTCATAATCAGCTAAATGCATCATTACTGTGCCGAGCACTCGTCGAGCAGCGTTAAGCCGAATGTGCCTCGAGAGAAATTTTGACGGAACGCGCAGCGTGCTGCAATTACAACACAACATCATATGCCACATGCCGCAGTGTGGCAGTAGGGGGCGGCAAAGGCAACAAATGGGGAATGGGGAAGTGCAGAAAAATGGGCTGCTGCTGCTCATTAAATTTCCGCTCTCTTTGCGCAAAAAAAAAATGAAGTTGCCGCTGTTGCAGTTGCAGCAACGTCGACTGCGACTGCGACTGCATTGGTTATGCTCTGCAAACTCATCAAATAACTGCAATTGTCGTAGTTTTTACTTTGCAGCACTGTTGCCGCTTTTCATCTGATTTCTGAGCTTTTACTTGTTGCCAGTCACGTTTTCATCTCGCATATCTTTGCCAGCTCTTGCACTTTTCTCTCTCTCTTTCCCTGCGCTATGCTGGTAAACAAAGCCAAAGTGGATGACAAAAAAAAAAAGACAGAAAGAGAGAGAGGTCGGGGGAGTGAGTGTCTGTCTGTCTGTCAGGGTGCACCTGTTTCGCCAACTGGACCGGACCCCATGGCCAGTTGATGCGGCTGCAGCACGAAGGAATCTCTCGGCACAAGGCAAATTTTCTCGTTCGTTGTAAGCGCATTCAAACTGCATCACTCCAACAACAACACCAACACCACCACCACCTCCCCCAACTCCACGTTCCGACTTTGTCGAACTGTAACTAAAGCTTTAACAATAACTGTAACTGGTCCTCGGGTGGGGATATTTTGGATATTTTGTGGATCTTGTCGACTCTGTGTGCAGGTAGCTAACACGAATCAGCTTTTTGGATTTTTGTATGATAATAAAATAGTTTTTAACTGCGATATATGTGAAATACATGTATATATTTGTTTATATGATAAACTTCAGACCGTTCCTTAAACATTTCTCAATTTTGTTCAAATAATTTACATTTTTATCATGTAAATTTGTGCGCATTAAAGTCAACTTTTCTAGATTTCTGCTTGGTGATTTGCCTAAAATGAATTACGTAGATCTTAGTGGAATCATGCAACAATCCCGTAATTTTCAGATGATTTTTATTTGATATTCATTTGCCATGCAGTAAAATTGTATTTTTACTGCTGCTTCTTCTGTTTCTTTCACGTTGATCTGCTGAACTGCACTTAACGGTTAACCGCTGATCGCCAGCTGAGCACTGCGCAACTGGAAGCGCAGCTGACCCAACGACACCCTTTCTGGAATGCAAAACGAAACACGCGAGAGCCGAGAGAAAACGGAGTGTGCCAACAAGAGATCAACTACAGCAGAGACAGATCGAGAGAGAGGGAGCGTACTCACTCTCGCACATTCCACAAGCTGCGCAGCTTTGGCATTGCAAATGAGTAATTTCAGCGTCGCTGTCGGTGCTGCTGTCGACGTCGCTGTCGTCGTTAGATATTTGTGTTGAACTTTTACACTTGCGTTGGACAAAGTAGGCAGCAGTGGGAGAGAGACGACTTCTTGCTGGGAAAGGGAAGGGGAGAGGTAGCTGGTATTTGTAGTGGTGGTTATTGCAACATTGCCCAGCCGCAGCAGCAGCTGTTGTGTGGATTGTATGCATGTGTGGGTCTGTGTATCTCGATTTGTAATATACATATTCATATGTGTGGCATGTGTGTGTTTGTGTGTGTGCATCATATTTCTTTCAAATGGCTATTTATGCTTTGTTGTTGATGATTCAACAAGTCCAAGGCGTAAAAACAAAACCACTAAAAAAAAAACATCCAACAAACATAAAAACAACAACAAGAACAAGAACATCAAATTGTCTGTCTGCATAAAAACACTTAAAAATATTGTAATAAAAATATTTTTGTAAACGCTTGCCAAGGATTGAAATTAAAAGTTTTTATAAAGCACGCGATTAACAAAATGTATACAACAAATTTTTATTATTGTTGTTCTGTTTTCTAATTTGTTTTTTTTTTTCATTGTTGGTTGTGTAAAGTGGGTTGGGTTGTGGTGGCAAATTGAAAGCATTTGAATATCATTTGAAAAGGTAGAAAGAACTCTTAATTAATGCACCCGAAGATAGCGAGAGGAGGCATGCAACACGCTCGTCGTTCAGTGGGGTGACGGGTGTGATGCTTGTGGTACAAGCTGATAACGGTACTCCAACTTGACCTAGCGACCAACAAAGAATAAAACTTGAAAATCTCTTCGAAATGACTTAAATGAGATCGACTTGCAGATGCTCTGAACATTTTTTTGTTAAAACGAATCGACAATAATAGGAATGGGATCGGCTTGAAGATGCTCTGTAATTGTATTTGATAAAACCATTATTAATAAGAAAAAGCCATCATTTATATTTAATGTTCTGATTTCTATCGATTAACTATTGACTCAATAGAGAGCTCTTCCAATTATACGCCAGCTAATATAGCCCCTAATATACTAGGGTATAAACATCAATCGGTTTTTATATGTAAATTTGCTTCCTGATGTGTTATACGGCATTTCATTCATATGCAAATCGAACAACACGAAAGTGTCAATTGATATTGTTCTTGTTGTTGTTGTGGATTCCCGTATCGTAGTTGAATACAAAAGGTTTATTTATTAGCTAACAATAAGATGTGGATGCCAACGGGCAACTCTCTTTTTTGATGTACAGATCTTTATATTATTTTATTTATTTATTTTTTTTTGATATGATTAACAGAGCAAATTAAACCGTTTCCGTTGCTTACTTCACTCGCCGCTGTTCTCTTTCTCTGGTATTTCTTTTTTGTCTGTCTTTCGTCTTTCTTTTTTTCCCCGGCACCTCACTCTGTCCCTCTCTTGCTGGTTTACAATTGCGCCTTGGCTTCAGCTCTCAATTAGAATTAGTTGCTTTAAATCCGTATCTTTCTCTCTCGCTCTAGCATAGATCATGGCTCATGACGTCAGCGTTAGCGGCTGCTGCTACTTCTTCTTGTTACACTTATTGGTTAATTAATTAAGCACCAGTGGAAACTAGTGTGGAAACTGCGTATGTTGCTCTTTCTCTCTCCTTCCAGTCACATGTTAATTTCGCAGTTGACGTCGAAGCTTTTGCAAGGGGCCGCTGCATTTTTAGTTTTTGTTGTTGTTGTTTGTTTGTGCTTTGGCTGTGGGTAACGTTTGTTTGCTGTCGCTGTCACAGTCGCGAATGGCATCCACAATGTGTTCCACGTAAAAGTTGCTTAGCAGGTTTTTGTCTTCGTTTTGTATTTTTTTGCATTGTTGCGCTTTTTGATTGTTGTTATTGCTCTGGCTGCTGCTGCTGCTGTTGCACTTTCATATTTTGTTATTGCACTTTTTTTTTGTTTTCCATTGTAAAAAAAATATGTTTTTTTTCGTTGCTGCTGGTTTTTGTAGCGGACTCTTAAATATTTCAACGCCTCTGTTTTAGATGCTGCTGCTGCAGTGCCTTTCACCAAACGGCGAAATGGACAAAATAAATGTATCTGTTAGGTGCGAGAATTGTGCAAGCAGCCTCCACATTTCCGTTAGGCAACACAATTAGTCTAGTCACACACAGCAAGCCAGCCCAGCCTAGCCCAGCCCAGCCGCCCACTTACTACATATATATATATATATATATATATATGGCAAATGAGAAAGATACACGCCTCGAAATGTATCTCATGGACAACTCACACAGACACACATACATAATTCATACCTCTTCAGTACACAAATCACACAAATTGCATTCGAGCCGCGCGCGCAAACAAATTAAAAATTCAGAAGAAAAAAACTAAAATCATATTTTCAACAGCAGCAGCAACAAGAAGAAGTCGAAGAAGCAGCAGCAGCAGCAGCAGCAGCAGCAGCAGCTCAACATACAAATATATATAAAATAACAATAAAAAAACAAAAATACCAAAAAATAATAAAATACACAAAATCCGATTTACATTTACACAATTTATGGACGCTTGTCGCAGGCCATATTTATTTATTTATTTAGATAGCTTCGCTTATCGTCGTCGTCGTCGTCGTTGTTGTTTACTTTTGTTGCTGCTGTTGTTGTTATCATTGTTGTTGTTTTGTCAAACCAAACGCCGCGCCGTCTGGCATTTTGATGTGGGCGCTGAGCGTTGCGTGCGTGGGCGTTGCAAGTGCGCGCGGGCATTGAGTTATGTAGTCGTCGCCGTTGCCGTTGCCTATGCGGGATGTGGTTTTTCTTTCGTTATAGCTAGCTTCAGCTGCCTCAATGCCAACAACAACAGCAACAACAACAGCAACATCGACAACAAGCACCGCATTCTCTCAATGGCCATTGAAAGTCGGTGAAAATCAATTTGCTAATGTTGTCACCAGGCGGTGGCAGCCAGCTTGCCTATATAGATGGATCTTCGCATCGTCCTCGTACTCCTGCTCCTGCCCCTGTTCCTGCCCCTGCTCCTGCTCCCCCATTGAGTCGCTCAACTTGCCCCTGGCGGCCAATTACAAAAGCCAAAGCCAAAGAGCAAAAACTCAAATGTTAAGCGTGGCACGCAGCAATCGCATTCATTGCAGCAGTAGCAGCAACAACAGCAATGCGAAATCAATTACACTAAAGCCAACATACTGCCCCCGACCCCTACACGCCTCCACCGCAATCCGCTCAGCCACCACCCACTGGTGGATGGCCGTTAAAAGTGGGGTGAGTGTCGCGCACGTGCCACGCGCAACGCCAATAATTTGTAGTAACAAGCAACCAAGCAGCAACCACCGAAAGGTCACACACACACTTACACACACACACGCACACACACCCACACACATCCAACCCCAAACCCCACCAAAAAACACACGGCAGAATTGAAAAACGACTAAACGCAAAACGGTAAAGCATAAACCGTATATATATATATATATATATATATATATAAATATATATATATATATTTCTATTTAAATATATATGTTTGCATATAGTACTGAGTTGCACCCCAGAAGCTCGCTCTGTTATGCAAAACTCTATTCAAATATCAAAAATAAAAGATTGTACAGAAAGAAGGAGATACTCTGATCCCAGCTGCCAAATATGCTAAACCGATTAAAACACTATTCAAGATATATATAACTGCGATCTTTATGCGATTCTTACAATTGGGAATATCTCTATTTTCCATACCGATGTGTATTTATCGATGAAATGAAATCAAGTTGATCTGCTTATGACAGACGTGTCCGTTAATGCAGATCAAGAATATATAGTGCAATTCCAAGCTGGAAGTTAATTGACAAACATAATTTAATGTAATCATACAGCTACTGGGTCTAAAGATCTCTAGACTTATAAGATACACCATTCCCCCATTTGAATTGGCAAAAAGAAAATGTGAAAATGGAAAATGGAAATATTTCGTATTGCAAGTTTCGAGCGCACAACTTTTGAACACTAAGTTTATTGCATTCCACGTAAGCTGAAACTCAAATAAAAGAGAAGCGAGAAGAGGGGGAAGAGAGACGGGGAAGAAGGGGGAAATGTGTAAATGGGAAAATGTGGAAATGTGGAGCTTGCAACTCAATGGGGAATTGTCCGACTGGTAAAAGTGTTGCTTGGGTCTGCTTGTTGAGCATGTTACTCGAAGCGATAATCATTCATTAATCATTCATACGCAAATATGAATCACATTCATAGATGTGCAAATGCGATTCGATTCATCACAGACCAGCTTTAAATGGTACAAATGTCAAACACTCACTATGAATATGAATAATGTGAGTTGAATAAATGCAGGTATGCTTTCAATATTTGTAAGTACCAAAAAAGCGAGATCTTCGAGTTCCAGCAACACATCCTGAAAATTAAACATATTTTTTCTAAATTTTAGATAAATTAACCCTTAAAACGCTGGTTTATTTACTAAAATTGAGGCCTTACGCAGATAGCGAAATATTTTCAATGTTTCAATCTAAATGTTGGTCCATGACTGTACTTACTTTACCCAATGTAAAGACTCGACTCCATAATAAGTACATCAAGTCCATATCCATTATCCTTGAACTTCCATGTTTAATCATTTGGGGAGCATTTTTGCTTACGCTTACATTCCAGAGGCATTTTAGATAAACACGAAAGTCGCAAAAACATTTGCTTAAGCTCCGAAATGATTATAGTGCTAAATATATTATTTTATTATATATTTTATATCATTTCGTATAATTTTTTATAATCAAAGAAAGAATATTTCTCAGCACGCATATCTTTAAGATACTTTAAGATGTATCTTTCAATTTACATGATTCATTTGTATTAAAATTTTGAATCATTGTTTAGATTTTGATCAATAATTGACGACAATATTCGCTTGTGAGGCTTAACTAATGCAATTTAATTATTTTTTTAATTTAATTCATTTATTCAACTTTTTGTATTTGTATATTTGTGTCGACTGACACAAATTGTGAAATACGTACACATCTTCAAGATACATATGTATGTATCTTATTTAATTTACATACTTCTGCCCACTTTCAATGCTTGCATTTCTGCAGGGTATTGCCAATTAAAAAAGATACCATAAATAAACGTGCACAGAGGAGCAGTTAATTGAGCTAATTTATGGCGCCTATTAGGCAGCCCAATTGGGCTATCTATCTATATATATTATATATATATGTATATCGTATATATAGTTGTGCTGCATACGTTTGTTGCCCATTGTTGGTTTTTCCATTTAACGGTCCAAATATGCAAACAGCACAACAAACACAAACGCCGCGGACTGTGTCGAGTCTGTTGAGAGCTGACTGCTGCCTGCTGGCCTGCTGGCCTGCTGACTGCTGTCCGCTGGCCTGCTGCTTATTGTTTGGCCTTGAAGTCGAGCACTATCAGTCAACAGCAGAACAACTGCATATATATATACAATGGAGCCTTCCAAAAAAAGTGGTTGTCATAACTGAAATGCAAAAGTCACAAATGAAATGCGCACTCGATTTGCGTTTTGCGTTTTGCGATACGCGTTTCACTTGCCCTGAACCACCCAGCCAGCCAAGCACTCCACCCCACCACACAACGAGCAAGCCAGTCCCGTCCTCGGCGGTTCTAGTGAATTGTGCTCAACAACTATGCCAAGTTTGGTTCACAATTTGTTGACATAATAATCAGGCGTGCCCTGCCATGCCCGGCACACAGAAATCTCTCATATACAGTATACACTGGGTCTCGAATGTATGCGTACGCATCCACATGTTAGAACAATATCTAGCAGATGCGTCAACAACTAAGTGTGATATAAGTTATCGATATGTGGAGGGTTCTTGTCCAGCAGTTCTTGTGAGGGAAATTTGCAGACAACAGATCTGAATTCAAATTGGTTCCTTGGCTGTATTCATGACTACATTTATTGGAAAAAGAGCGACACTCGGCCATGTTCAACTGCTGCCAACTGGGCTACAAAAAAGCAAAAATACAACAAAAAAGAGCCAAGAATATTTATGCGGAACTCTGTTCCACGAAATCAACGAACGAGCGAGCAAAGAAATGATTCATGTTGTGAATGCGAATGAATATTTTGAAATCGATTCGATTCCACACCTACGAATAGATCCATATGTATATATATATATATATATATATATCGATCACGAACATTGCATTTGATTGCAAACTGAAAATTGTAATTGGGTTTGCAATTGTTGTAATTGCCTTTGCTTGTTGTTGTTCGCTGTTGTTGCGATTTGCCATTTGTTGTTGTGCTTGGAAATTGAGTTGCAACAACAACTACAAAAAGCGACATTAATTGCAAAATGCTCGCGTTGCTTTCATGTCGCTCCTCAAGTTAACTCGCCCACCCTCCGCCACTTCACAACAGGCACAACTGATAAATTGACAATGCACGACAAAGAACACCAACAACAACAACAATAACAACAATAACAACATCAACAATAACAACACCAACACGAAAGTGTTGAGAAAGTTACGAAACTGCAATGATAAGACTTGAAAATTCAGCACGTGAATGGGCAAACGGCAAATAAATGTCGAGAGGGTCGAACTAAAAAAATATAAAAAAATACATATCTATATATCTATATATATTTATATATGCATATTATATATATTTATATATATATCGTTTGAATCACTAAATCGCAAGATGTGTAACGCCTGAGAAATGTCATTGAGCAGCGGAAGAGGCAAATTGAAACAGAGAAAAACATCGAATTTGGTCAAGGGCAATAATAGAAAAGAAACATTAAATAGTAGAGAATTGGCATACCCTATTAAACATGACCAAAAAGGGTATATTCCTTCCACGCATATAAAGTTTATTTCTATATTATCGATCAATTTCACAAATTTCTTAAAGATTGGCTAACAAACACCCAAGTTATAAATCCAAACGTATTCCCGGAATCGTCTCATTTTTCTCTTTCTCTCTGCTTACATTTCGGGGTATCATGTTGCGAGCTCACTCGACTGCAGCATTTTTATTTTTTTTTAATTATATATTATCTCTAATCTTATCCAAATCAAAAAATATTATGTCAGCTTATAGTTTTGGCCGACTTTTTTTTAGAGGCAGATGGTAATATAATTTTGCAGTGAAGTCTGTAATATATTACAGAAGAAGTAGCTGATCCCCACAAAGTATATATATGTTCCTGATCAGCAAAACTATTTGAGATGTCCATCTGTCTGTTGGTTTCAATCCACTCAGTTTTAAACCCATCTTGATAAAAACTTGTCATATATATACATATATATATACATATATATATATATATATATATATGTAAATTAGTATTTTCAGTTGGGTAACAGCGGATAATATTATTCGAAAATAACTAATGCATTTATTTATATATACGGTAGCATTTGCCGCCTTCACAGGCAATTTGAGCGTTTGTAATCACCATAATGTGGCACAATTCACGCAGCCAACAAGAATAGTAACAATAACAAACATAAAAATAAATAATGCTCTTGAGTATTATTTATTTACAATGACGAATATATGCATTTCGATTTATTGCTTATAAATGGGGGTCTTCACGAGAAACGGAAGCAGTACCGCAAAAAAACAAAAGCATTTGGTGGACAAGTCGTGACGAAAGATGCACACATATACACACTCTGTGTGTGTGTGTGTGTGTGTGTGTGTCGATGTCGTATAAATAAATTAAAAACTCACTGAAGCCGAACGACGCAAAATGAAACCCACTTGGGGCTCGACCTTAGAGATGACGCGACTCTTGATCCAGCTCAACATTATTTTTATTATTATTATTTTTTTCTTTTCTTGCTGGGGTTTCTTTCCTCCATTTCGTTTGATGTCAAAACAGAGAAAAAAAGAAAAAGAAAAAAAATTAAAATAAAATATAAATAAATACAGTAGCAATGTTTATAATTGCTCAAGATATTGTGGGCATGTGTGTACATCATGTGTGTGTGTAATCATGTGTGGTGCACTCGAACTTATGAGTGTTTAGTTCTGAGTGCTGAGTGCTGACAAATACCTAACTCGACTTTGGACTGCGTCGACTACCTTCTGGGTCATTCAGATGGTGGTGTCCATACCTATAAAAAGAACCCACTTTGGATAAAAAAAAAACCACAAATAAAAACAGAAATAAATAATTTTTTCATTTTCAAGAAAATGAAATTGATACACGCCAACGCCACACACATGCGTTGCGGCAACAGAACAGAATTATTGTTAAAAGTTCATAAAGTCGATCATAAAATGCGACAACCACAAGAAAAACAAACCAGACAACGAAGTTGATCTACCCTTACACTCGATAGTAAGTGCAAAAAACCAATTGCATATACAAAAAGATGATTTTTGTGCGGAGACATGCATTTGATCATCAATTTAGTCGTTAAGCAAAGCCCAAAATGTGATCTTAATTGATAGGCGACATATCTGTCCGACTCTAACTAAAAATATATTCTCTAAAATATATTCAACAAAAATTAGGTAATCCAATTTAGAAGGGAAAAGATTTAAAAATAAATGCAAATTCTTCTACAACCAAAAACAATTGCAAAATTCAAGATAAATTAGTTTTAATGAAGATGGGATGTTCGATCCTTTCGATTTTTCAAACTGTCTGCCAAAGTTGGCCATGCCCATTGAACACCACAGTGGAAGAGACAGCGCGTTACCACTCCCCCCAATCTCCCCATCCAACCAAACAGCCCCGCCCCCAAGACAAGCAGCCGACTTGGGGCGGACAGTTGGCAGGTGTTGCCATTGGTCCCTCATCTATATATCCAAAATGCGCTATACAGTGTGTCATATAATACGATCCCCCCACACACACACACACCTAAACACTGCCTCCCCTCACACGGCTCCTGTTGCCGTTTGTTTCGACTTACCGTTTTTATTAGTAATAACATTTTGAAAGCCTCAACATGGTCGTTAAATTAAAATTCATGCATTGAGTGCTGCGAGTGCCTCGGATATATGCGAAATGCGATACTTAAGCCAGTGGGCGGGGCCAGTGCCGGGGCAGGAACAAAAATGGGAAGTGGGGCCTGGGCTGTGTGGTGGGTTGGTGGTTGACAAACGATACCAAGAGTGTGTTGGTGGCACGTATTAAATATCGAATTCAATAAAACTGATTGACACATGTCTCGAGTGTTGAGAGTGTCACACAAAACACCTTCAACTGTGTTGCATGTGGCAAGTTGTATTTTGTTATTATTGTTGTTGTTGTTGTTTTTGGTAGCATCATGAAAGTTTTTCCGCTTTTGGAGTCGCTTTTGTTCTTGGTTTTTTTTTTTTAGACTTGGGTTTTACCATATCGAAATTTTACAGCATGTCGCAGGAGCTAACGAACACAGTGGCCGCTGCCATGGAGGAGACGTCCAAAGTGGTGGAGGTGATTGTGTACACCGTCAAGTCGGACAAGACGCTCAAACAGAACATAAATGCCAAGGATGAGACGCTGCGGAAGCGTACCTCATTAATAATAGTGCCACAGCAAGTGGATGACATAATTGATAACACAACCAGCACTGTGGTGCAGCTGAATCAGCAGCAGCAGCAGCAGCAGCAGCAGCAGCAGCAGCAGCAGCAGCAGCAGCAGCAGCAGCAGCAGCAGCAGCAGCAGCAGCAGCAACAGCCACCAATGGAACAGAAGCAGCAGCAGCAGCACATTGAGCATGGCAATCGAAATTCGATAGCCAGCATGGATAGCTGCGTCTCGACGAACACCAGCCAGAGCAATCAGTCAAGTGTCAGCTCCAGTTCGAGCAGCAGCTCCGAGGATGCTCATGCCGCCTATCAGGATCTACAGAATGGCAATGCGGGCGATCATGATAATGATCATGATGATCATCATTTGGCTGCCATGAATTCACCCAGCTGCTCAACTACATCGGAGTCAACATCCTGCTGCAGCTCCGTCGATTACTCGCTGCGCGAACAGCTCCAGAACTTTGCCAATCGCAACGAGGAGCAGCTGAAATGTGTCAATGAGCTGCCCACTGCCGCACAATTGCTTAAGGGCATACCGTGTCTGGCCATGGATGAGTCGATCTGCGGTGCTTCACCGCCATCGCAACAGCCACACTGCGATGCGCTGCTCAGTCCACAGGAGGCGCCGCTGGGTCGTCGTTATGCCGAGGTGGCACAGTTCAAAGGTCACGCCAAGGCGAGGTGAGTCTTGCGTAACGGCAACTAGTTCAGTTCAACAGCTGCAGTCTTACAATAATATTCTAATTTTGAATGAGTCCTTCGACTAACTGATTTTGTAAGGACTTTCCATTCTTTCATATTAATTTAATTTAATTTCAGTGCTTTTGTTGACTATTTTCTTGAAACCCATTCTACGTATCATAATCTTTTCTATATATCAACAACTATTTAGAGAAGCCTTATATTTTGACTTGGATTCTCCCACATTTTAATTATACATCAATATTTAATTTAGTTGTAGTTTACCACTTAGTAATACCTCTTGTTCAGAAGTTCAGTCTCTTATTATTAGATTAATAATCCGAGTGATTTTACTCACAGACCCCTAACTATCACAGGCGGTTTAGGATACTAGTAGTAGGGAACTGGGAATTCATACAGACTTCATACATACAGACTACTTCTAACTTAAGAATTAAGAATTAAGAATTTCTCCAAGTATAACTAAGTACAGTGAGCGACAGCTCGAATAAAGCAGTGTTAAAGAAAACGTAATTGGCTGCCATATGTGTTTGGGATTCAGCTCAGTATTGGATTGTAGCCACATAATTTGGACTCATCTCCAAATATGACTGTGTTCCAAAACTCCAGATCCTTGTCCAAGTGGGTTTTGGCGACCGTCATCCTAGTCCCTTAATTTGGTGCGCTTATAAAGGGCTTTTTCCGTGGTGCTCGGGCATTTAAGTCATGTTTTCGCAGGACCTGGCGTACAGTTTCCACACAGCACTTTTTCCCCATTTCGTCCTGCACCTGTGGAGTCATTTTTGGAGTCGATAGCTTGGGATTTTCCCTTATTTTCCTGATGATCCTCCGATCCTCCTCTTCGGTGAAAGTCGGGTTTGGTGCCATTCTGCCCTTGCCCTCAATCAGATTTGCGTCGACGAAGCGCCGAATGATGTTATACGTGGTTGACTTGCTCAGATAGACCATTTCAGCTATTTGGCGATGTGAATATCCGTTCTTGTGGTGTGCCAGGATGAGTTTCCGTTGTTCAATGGTAGTCCGTTTGTCCATAGTTCTTGTGGGCTTATTGAACCCGAGATGCAGGATATAACTAAACTGACTACGAAGTATTGATCTATTTATTCCGAAAATACTCAACTTTAGATAAATAATCAGGCTTTTATGGCACCCAGGTATCCAAATGGTACCTGTTCGAAATAAGCGGTCCCCTAAAAATAGGGTACTTTTTTACATAATCCTACCTAGCAGGTGGGGAAACCTCAGTTTATTAGAGTCGTATATTAATTTTGATGCTTAATATATGTACCTACCATATGACTTTGGAATTTTTGAAAAATAATGTATATTTAGTTTATGCCAGGACTCTGTACCTTTTGAGCTGTCCGTCACTGTATATATACATATATTTGATATACTTTTGCTCGATTGTAGTATTGACATAATAAAAAAAGTAAACATCGCGCTTCAACTCTTTTGGGCCAACTAGAAATTTGTTGCCAATATTTAAGTTCATATGTAAATTAATAAAATTAGAATAAAAATGACAAATTTTTGTTGGATCAAAATGCTGAGTGCCACAAGAAAAATGTGCCCGCTTAACTTGCGGAGAGGTCGAACTTTTCCATCTAGATTTTTCGAATATTTTAGGGTTTGCTTCTAAAATTCTAAATCAAAGTAGGCATTGGAATTTCTAAAATTCTAAATCAAAGTAGGCATTGGAATTGAGTAGACTGCTAGCCTCAGCTCTGCCTATATTTTTTCATTCTAGCTCGTGTGCTCGTTCAGGCAACAGCTCCAGTTTTCCAAATTATTTGGAAAAAACATTTTTTTTCGGATTTTGTCGGGTTTTTAAATTGTGAGTTTTTTTTTTTTTTTTTTGGAAAACGTGTGCGGATATAAAATTGAAAATGTGTTAATTCGCGTGAAATGTAAAAGTTTTCGTTATGATGGCGATTTCTAAAGTAATTCTTCGACAAATTATAATAATAAGTGGCTGGATACGTATTTGACGTGATGACTTTAAGTCTTTGATGCGATGATACTACAAATACCGATTTCGAACGGGGTGAGTTAATCAAGATGTATTGACATAGTAAACGCACAAACAGTTATCTGTTTTGGATGCATTGAAAGACAAAAAGCGCGTAAATGAGAACCGCGTATTAACAGTTAACATCGCGTTTGTATATATATATATATATAGAGTGTCGGACAGCTCAAAAGGAATGGTGTCAAACGTACATGCGAAGTACCTACTTAACAAAACAGTTTACGTCAATTATACTATAATTATGATATGGGGAAACCAAACTCAAAAAATCAAAACATGCACCTGCACACTTGTGCGGTAGCTGTTAACCGATCTTCTACTTGATTCTAGCACACAGGATACAGGTTACACGCCTCCTTAAAAAACACGATCACGTACACACACAAGTGCGTGAGTGATCCTCCACCTGACTTCAACTCACAATAAAAAAAGGGTCATCCATAAATCATGACCCTTCGATCATAATTGTCACGCACGTGATCTAAAACCACACATTTTTCTAATAAAGGTCACACACCTGTCACTCCACCACCCAAAAGCAATAAATTAAGTGCAATTAAGTAAAATTAAGCAATTAAAAATCAAATGCAATAAGCAATTTCCTAGAATCCCCAGTTCCTTACTGCTGATACTTTTGATTGATTTTTTTCGTCTTTCTATAGGTCATTTATTATTAATTGTGTACAGTTCAATACCCTAACTTACCTGTGTCCCGTCTTATTGGATTGCAACTCTTGTATCCTGTATCTGCAGCTTCATTAGGGCCATGTCTGACATCTTTTTAATCAACCTTTGACAACTTCCTACCACTTAGCTGTGACTTCAGTATTTGCAATCTTTTAAATCAGTCTTGTCTGCCACCCATGTATCTTGTGGCATGTGACCCGTTCTCTCGCTATCTCTCTCTTGGACGCCTACCCCACCTCCTGCTCGGATCAGGATTCGAGCACACTTTGTGTAAGGAACTGTATTGTTTCGTTACCCTTAAACATTCTTGAACTAAACGATGTCAAATGCTCACTCAACTTGAGCTGAGCAAACCACAAGTAGTCGGTCCCCTTTTAACTAACTACTCACCACCCACTTGATTGTGACGCCCTTTTCTCTCTCTGTGTGTGTGTGTGTGTGTGTGTGTGTGTGTGTATATTTCACAACTCTTTTTATGGCCTGCAGTTGTTGTTTTTTTGCACATCGCTTGCTTCATCTTGCACATGCATAATATACAACTTAATTAGTATTACTACTTTACGGCACTCTCGACGAAGACGATGCTGTAAAACATCGTCCTGCTCCACCTATCGCTGCCTCCCCCCCCCCCCCCCTCCCTTTAATCCCTTATTGTACACACATATATACACACACAAACACACACACACACAAACACACACACACACACACAGCATCGCACAGCTCAAGCCAAACACAGTGCTGAAATCTAATAATGGCACATTCCAAACACGCTTTCCCATTGCCACATTACCATATCAAAAACGACTACGGGTTGCATGCCCCACGGGCCCAGACTATACCCCTTGTCTGCCACCACCGAGGCATAACTCAAAAATGCAACGGGTTTTACATATGTGTGTGCATGTGTGTGTGTGTGTGGGTGTGGGTGTGTGTACAACGAAGTGTGTTGCTTATGAAGTTTGAACGTTTTGAACTCGCCCTCTGTGAAAAGCTCTCTCGGCACTCTTCGCAGAAACTGTGCAGGAGCTCTGCAGGAGCTCTCCTGTACAGCAGGTCCCTGTCAAAAAGTACACTCACAAAAAAAAGTCGCTCTAAATTTAAAATATAATACATTCATATCATTTTATATTAGAGTTTAGTTGTCGTCTGTCTCAAATTAGAGCTCGATGGGAAGTTTTTTTCTTGAATATTTGGGATCGTACAAACTTATGTTTATTAATAATATATGAAATTTAAAGCCAATATTATAAAGTGGCTTTGCTATGAGAAAAGAAAAACCGTGAAACTTAAGATTAGCGAGATTTTTCTGAGTGTATTGTACTCCATGGATTAGTCCGCCACTCCAATCCGCCCATCGACAACTATGTTGAACTCTTTGAAAGCTGTCACAACTAATTTGCATAGATTCGACGCAGCCCACACACCCATCAAATCGAAGCAGTAACCACCGGAACTTGTTGTTTTTGTTGTGCAACAACAGCAACAAAGCATCCGCATCCTGTACTCGAATTGTTGCATATTTGTTGTTGACGCCTGTGCATTGATTTTCCACCAACTCAAATTTTTGTTTTTTTTTTTTTTGGCTTTCGTTGTTGAAAAAGTTTTGCTTATTATTTTTTCTCTCTGATTTCGAGGATTCAGTTGAAATAATGCCAATTCATAAGCAGCACGGAAAAGAACAGTTCATTTATTTTTTATTTTTTTTATTCACAAATTTATCGGATCTCTCCGATAATCCCATCAGAACACGGGTGGGTTTGCAGTCCATGCCATTCATGGATCATAATGAGCTAAACTTGTGGCGAATAGAGGTCTCTTCTCATCCAGACATAGCCTAGCCCATTCATGTTTGGGTTTGCGCCAATCTATGGCATCTTTGCTACACTCATTTGTTCTCTAGCTGACATATATATATATATTCCTTTAGGGCAATTCCTTCTGGCCGTCATATCTTGAAAAGTATGAGCTAGCTTACAGGTCTCCGTTCGGTAGTCTGTTGACCTATGCCCCACCTAGTCAGTAATTGGCCTAGTCCCAAAGTCGTCAAATCGCGCTCACCTTCAACTGCCAACAGCACCACCACACCATTGCACCACCAAGCACCACCGCATTTGAACTTCATCCACTTTGGAACATTTTATCTTAATTGCCATGCGTTGGCAATTTACATGTGGCGCCACAGAGCGCGATACTCTGCACTTGGTGAACAGTCCTGCTGAAGCGCTCGCAATATCCTTCAACTTTACACATACATATATACACATACATATACCCTGTAGTAATAAGAATAGATAAATGGCTCATCTGACATTCTGACCATGTATTTTGTATCCTGTGGATTATAATCATTATTAAATAACGTTCGCATTTTATTTCATTCCAAACATATAATCTTACAAATACATTTATTCCCCCTTTCGCAATATAGGGTATCTATTAGCCAAGCAACCGCCTTAATAATTTTCTATGTTGTTTTTTCATTATTGTTGACTCTCATATTTTGTTTGCCCTTCGAAAATGCTCGGAAATTTATGCGCACTTTAGTTTCTGTTGTTGTCGCTTCAAACAAATTGTTGTATACTCTTGTACAGCAGGGGTATATTGGGTTTCTTACTGACTAGAATCGTTTAGAAATAACTATGTAAGTCAGTTGGAAGTAAATTGTGACAATATTCTGTAAGCAGTATCAAACTGATTGTCTCCAGACTTTTGTTCAAGTTCCGTTGAACATGGCATGCCAACCATCATTCAATGAAAGGGTATTCAATGGCGACCACTTTAAAAGATAACTTCTCTCATGACTTGCTTGTTTGTTTATTGTTTTTTTTCTGGCATGTCCTTCAGCCTGCCTAACTTCATAGAGCCCTGACTAATTCCTCTAAGTGTTTTATTATCCGCTGCGTGTTGTCGTTGTTTGCTGTTGTTTTTGTAATTCCAGCTGTTTGTTTGTGTTAATTTGACATGATTATGTCAGAATGTTTGACAACTTGTCATATGGCGAACAAAATGCTCTAGCTCAAGCATTGCTTGCCACTTTCTTCTTGACACGACACAGAACCAGCCACACTGGCTCCCTACCTCACCTCCCTGCAAAGCACCCATTCAAGACATGGGTATCCGTCCGTGGCTTGGCTGCGTCCTTGAGCCAGGCGTCACCCAACGGAAGCGGAAGCACATGCCAGGCCAAAGTTTCACGTCACTTCAATATTGTTTTTTTTTCTTTTTCTCTCTCTCTGTTTTTTTATTCTGTTTGCTTTCTTTTGGGCCATTCTTGCGGCAAATTCATTAATAACATTTGTTCGGCAACATTTTGTTACCCTCCAACCAGCCCCCTCTCTCGGCCGTGTCTAGAAATATTGTTAAAATGGCGTAAAATTGCCAGCTTTTTCGGGGCGTCAGTTTGTGACACGCGTTATGGGCGTCCTTGCAGACACTTTGGCGGCAAGGCGTCTGCCAAAAAAAAGGAAAACCAAAAAAAAAAAATAGATGAGATGACAAAAAATGTGTCGCAAATTAACCTTTTGGCAGCTGAGCCTTGAGACGAGGCAAGTGTTGTTGATAAATGGTCGGGGCAAAAAGGACGCAATGAAGTCGCGCTTCAAAAACATTTCAACCAATTTCTATTTTCATTCTAATGTATTCTTTCTCTCTCTCTCTCTCTCTCTCTCTCTCTCAGAACAAGTGAGCAGCTGCCATCTGCTGCTGGCGCTGGCACTGCCACGCCCCTAACAGAGAAAACCGACGCGGCTGTCTCTGCAGTCAACAACAAGAGTAACAACAACAACATAAATAATAAGAACATCAGCAGTAGCAACAATGCGCAACAGTCACAAAAACCTCAGCTGCAACCACAAAGCCATCAACAGCAATCGAACAACAACAGCAACAAATTAAATGGCCAATCAAATCTCAATACGAATATTAACAACAACAACAACATGACGTCTAGCAGTCAGCAATTGGATGCGAAAAATGGCGACAGCAGCCGACGCAGCAGCAGCCTGGAACCGGACGCCGACGACGTCGTCGACCTGGTAAATGGCGACGCCTTCGAGGATGATATGCAGGCTCTGCTGCCCAGATGCACGCGCCGCTCGCGAGATGAGCTCAGTCAGGTGAGTGAGCCACTAAAAATTGGGGTGGATCGCATGCTTAATGGCAGCCCAAAGATTAGGTACTTATTATTATATAATTGGAAAACACTTGGCTGCTGAGCATATCCAGGCAGGCATCGTTTTGGGCAACTGTTGAGCATATTGATGAGTCCGGTTTTTGTATTTGTCGCACTATTCATAATGGTTTGCCCCCAGTTTCTCGACCCAGACGAGCTGTAGGCACAGCGCAAAGCCTCATGGAATCAGACAGTCTGTGTGTGACACAGTAAGTGGCAATTACGCAAGCTGCCAATGGGCCATCAGTAGCAAAATCTTCCTTTGTCCTTTTGAATGTGGCTCTCATTCATTCATAATTTGCTACGTGTTGCCATGCTAGCCATAATCATATTGCCGGCTGGTGGCTGCCATAAACTGTGCATCAAATGATTCCCATTTCGACAGACATAAAAATTACAATACACGTTCTCCACCCGCACGTTGTTTGTTTGTTCCCTTTGACATGTGCCACGGAGCGAATTCCCTTACTCATTTCCATTATGCCATCATTATTTACATGCATTCGTGCGTGCTGCGTCTGTCTGCTCCGTCTGCTGCTCCCTCCTGGCATTCTTCATTAATAACTGCGAATCCTTTTCATCATCATCACCCGACAGGAAATTACAGCCAAGGCGTCGCCATCTATATTAATAATGAGAAACACTTTACGCGTCGCACAAAACTCTTTTTGACAAGTCAATTTACTAGTTAATTTGATATGCCAACCCAACCCAACCCAACCCAAACCAAACCAAACCAACCCAACCCAGTTCCAGTCCCACCCGTATAACTTCAGCAAAACCCACCATCCACAATCCAAAATGCGTTCATCCGTAAAGCGTGGCTGCATTCTTGACATACTGTCTATGATTGCTTAACAATGCGTTAGACTGCAAGCATATTGTAGTTTTGTTGCAGTTCTTGCCACATTGCAATAATCAACTCAGATTGCTATCTAGATTGCCGCACCGAGTTGTTGTGGGCGTCATTCTCAAGCTCAAACTCTGCCAAATTAAATGCAATGCAATCTCAAACCACTGCTATTATAATACAAATATTTTAGGTTGGTTTTTGTTGTCAAGCTTCTCGTTCTTCCCATTCAATTGCCACAAAGTGGCAAACTGTTTGAATAATGCAATAAATTTCCAACATAATGAGATTTACATTTCTCAAATTGCCGTTGAGAAAACCCAAATTGCCATAAATATAACTTATATATATAAATGTTATAAATGCCATGTCATTTTTTTGGTGGCTCAATGTCTTCGTTGAGTTGTGGAAACACTACTCATTGCTGCCAAATTGCAACAAATCAGTTTGCTACGTTGCCAAATTTCAAATGCTGCAAAGTAGGCAGCATTTACGTGAAAAATAACTAACTCCCCAATGTAATGGAGCTTTGTCTCGATAGCCGTTGGCCAAGTTCAAAGTCGAAAACCAAATGAGAACTTACACCCGCTATTAAGTTTCCATGTATAACACATCTGTGCATGTCCTGTGTAGGATGGAGTGGGTTGCAGGAAGTGCACTAAACCGAACTGGGCAACCGCAAACGAGTGGGCTGTCTGGACCGCTTTGAATGCATAGCCAACACGAGACACATGTTCACATTTTAATTTGTGTTGCATTTCCTGTTGCATTTGGCTAACGACAAACCGACAGACGACTCACGACAGACGACACACGACAGACAGGACACAGAGATTGCGGTAGCTGGGGGCAAGGAAAAACATCTTCGTTGTCTCGACAGAGGTATAAAATATTGATTTCAATGGGCTGCTGTTGACCGACCAGTTGTTGTTGTTGTTGGTGTTGGTGTTGTGCGGCAGCTGTGGCCAAGAATTTCCTTGGTGCTTTTTGGCCATTTATGAATATTCAATAAAAAACAAGAGCAACAGCAATCGTTGGGCGATAAAAGTGTCTGCTGTAAACTCCTGCGTTGGCCTGGCCATAGCCACAGATAGCTTCAAAGCAGCAACAGCAACAACAGCAACAGCCACAACAACAACATGCAACATATGAGCCTCTTGCTGCTGCTATTGCTGTTGCATACCCCACTGCCTGTTGTCTGGCAGTGGAAAGTTTTTATCGCCAGCCTGGCGATCAGTGGAGTTTGAGTTTTTGAGTTCGCTTCTGCTGCTGCTGCTGCTGTACGCTCAACTTTATTGCTTTCATTATGCTTCAACCCTGCTGGCATTTTGCCCATGCCTCGCGGCACCAGACCCCCCCTTCTCTATTCTGCCACGCCTCTAGCCAAAGTCCATAAACAACTTTCGAGTCTAATCTGCAGCCACGGGCCATGTCCATGTCCTTGTCCAGGTGCACGTGTACTAATTGCAGCGGTATTAGTGGCGCTTTGTCAGCGGCTTACAGTCAGCGCCACCACTCCCCCCCCCCCTTTCCCACTCCCCTACCTACATACCTTATTTTTTGGTCAGGTTTTAGTTGAGCTTGTCATGTCAGTCGTCCTGCACACACAGGCTTTGAGAGTGACTCCTGGCATCCTTAATTTGATACCCTTGCAAAGGGTCTTATAATGTGGTCATATTGAAGGAGATTTCTCCTTTCTATATCTCAAAAGTATAAGTATTCTTTGAAGCCAGACGTATAGTATAGTGGTCTGTGTAAAACTTGTGGATTAACAAAAATATTTAGGATAGACTCAAGACGGATAGACGGAGTTGCTTTCTTAACTTTAACATAAAATTTGGTCTATAGTCTGCAAGGGTATGTGCCCATCGGCGTACCTAATTTGGTTGTTCTTAGTTTGATTTTTTTTTTTTTTTTGGTGTGTTATTCAGCCAACATGTTTGCTGATGCCAGCAGCACGATATGAAAGCCAAGCGAGCAGCAAATGAAGCAGGCGGAGGCAGCAGGACAACCCGCAGAATGCTTGTGACACAGCTTTAAAGTCGCTCTAATGAAGTGTGTGCCCCAAAAGCAAAAAATAAAATGCTTGTGATGTTGGCTTTGCCACAGCTTGAGCCCCATTGCCATAACCATTTGCAACTCCAAAAATGTTCACTCATATGTCGAGGCCAACTCTGTGTTTATCACTCCAAATGGGGAGTGTCCAGCATTAGTTGGCATCCTTGCAGACTACGCAGACCGAACTGAATCTACCAAATTGTCCAGCTCCTTGGCGAGCTTCGCACATCCTTGATGCGCCTAATGGCTGTGACTTTTTGACAGCTACGGCCATATGTCCTGTGTGCCGTATCCTGTGTCTTGTGTCCTTTTCACATCCATACCCTCACTCCCAGCAAGTCGAAGGGAAAACATTTGTCTGTGTCTCGGCATTGGCCACTTTTATGGCCATAGATTTTATGCTCAGCTTATTGCAAGGCTTCGATGTTGATTGTATTTGCCTTTGATTCAGGGATAAATGTCCTTATTTTCTTGGATTACTATTATAGTTTATTTTACATATATATATATACAGTGAGCGACAGCTCGAATAAAGCAGTGTTAAAGAAAAAACGTAATTGCCTGCCATAAGTCTAGGATGACGGTCGCCAAAACCCACTTGGACACATAATTCCGTCCGTGCGAGCCAAAAATGATGAATTTGGACTCATCTCCAAATATGACTGTGTTCCAAAACTCCAGATCCTTGTCCAAGTGGGTTTTGGCGACCGTCATCCTAGTCCCTTAATTTGGTGCGCTTATAAAGGGCTTTTTCCGTGGTGCTCGGGCATTTAAGTCATGTTTGCGCAGGACCTGGCGTACAGTTTCCACACAGCACTTTTTCCCCATTTCATCCTGCGTCTGTTGAGTCATTTTTGGAGTCGATAGCTTGGGATTTGCCCTTCTTTTCCTGATGATCCTCCGATCCTCCTCTTCGGTGAAAAGCGGGTTTGGTGCCATTATGCCCTTGCCCTCAATCCGATTTGCGTCGACGAAGCGCCGAATGATGTTATACATGGTTGAGTTGCTCAGATCGACCACTTCAGCTATTTGGCGATGTGAATATCCGTTGTTCAATGGTAATCCGTTTGTCCATAGTCCTTGTTGGCTTATTGCACCCGAGATGCAGGATATAACTAAACTGACTAAAAGGATTGGTCTATTTATACCGAAAATACTCAACTTTAGATAAATAATCAGGGTTTTATGGCACCCAGGTGTCCAAATGGTACCTGTTCGCAATAAGCGGTAAACAAAAAATAGGGTACTTTTTTACATAATCCTACCTAGCAGGTGGGGAAACCTCAGTTTGTTAGAGTCGTATATTAATTTTGATGGTTAATATATGTACCTACCATAGGACTTTGGAATTTTTGAAAAATAATGTATAATTAGTTTATGGCAGGCAATTACTTTTTGTCTTTGACTCTGTACCTTTTGAGCTGTCCGTCACTGTATATATACATATATTTGATATACCTTTGCTCGATTGTAGTATTGACATAATAAAAGCACAAGAAATAAACCATGTACATTGTTCTCTATTAGTAGTAAACATCGCGCTTCAACTCTTTTGGGCCAACTAGAAATTTGTTGCCAATATTTAAGTTCATATGTAAATTAATAAAACTAGAATAAAAATGACAAATTTTTGTTGGATCAAAATGCTGAGTGCCACAAGAAAAATGTGCCCGCTTAACTTGCGGAGAGGTCGAACTTTTCCATCTAGATTTTTCGAATATTTTAGGATTTGCTTCTAAAATGCTAAATCAAAGTAGGCATTGGAATTGAGTAGACTGCTAGCCTCAGCTCTGCCTATATTTTTTCATTCTAGCTCGTGTGCTCGTTCAGGCAACAGCTCCAGTTTTCCAAATTATTTGGAAAAAACATTTTTTTTTGCGGAATTGTGTCGGGTTTTTTTAAATTGTGAGTTTTTGTTTTTTTTTTTTTTGGAATACAAAACGTGTGCGGATATAAAATAGAAAATGTGTCAATTTGCGTAAAATGTAAAAGTTCGTTTTGATGGCGATTTCTAAAGTAATTCTTCGACAAATTATAATAATAAGTGGCTCGATACGTATTTGACGTGATGACTTTAAGTCTTTGATGCGATGATACTACAAATACCGATTTCGAACGGGGTGAGTTAATCAAGATGTATTGACATAGTAAACGCACAAACAGTGATCTGTTTTGGATGCATTGAAAGACAAAAAGCGCGTAAATGAGAACCGCGTATTAACAGTTAACATCGCGTTTGTATATACAGTGAGAGACAGCTCAAAGTAAGCAGTGTCAAAGACAAAAAGTAATTGCCTGCCATATGTGTTTGATTTCAGCTTAGTATTGGATTGTAGCCACACATAATTCCGTCCGTCCGAGCCAAAAATTATGAATTTGGACTCATCTTCAAATATGACTGTGTTCCAGAACTCCAAATTCTTGTCCAAGTGGGTTTTGGCGACCGTCATCCTAGTCCCTTTATTTGGTGCGCTTATAAAGGGCTTCTTCCGTGGTACTCGGGCATTGAAGCCATGTTTGTGCAGAACCCTGCTCACAGTTTTCGCACTGCACTTTTTCCCCATTTCATCCTGCACCTGTTGAGCCACTTTTAGAGTCTCGATAGCTTGGGATTTTCCCTTATTTTCCTGATCCTCCGATCCTCCTATTCGGTGAAAATCGGGTTTGGTGCCATTCTGCCCTTGCCCTCAATCCGATTTGCGAACCACGTATAACAGGTTGACTTGCTCAGATTGACCATTTCAGCTATTTGGCGATGTGAATATCCGTTCTTGTGGTATTCCAGGATGAATTTCCATTGTTCAATGGTAGTCCGTTTGTCCATAGTCCTTGTTGGCTTATTGCACCCGAGATGCAGGATATAACTAAACTGACTAAAAGGATTGGTCTATTTATACCGAAAATACTCAACTTTAGATAAAAAATCCGTGTTTTATGGCACCCAGGTGTCCACAATGTACCTGATCCAAATACGCAATCCTACCTAGCAGGTAAGGAAACATCAGCTTATTAGAGTCATCCATTCATACTGTTGGGTAATACATGTACCTACCATCGGTATTTGGAATTTTTGAAAAATAATGAATAATTAGCTTATGGCAGGCAATTACTTTTTGTCTTTGACTCTGTACCTTTTGAGCTGTCCGTCACTGTATATATACATATATTTGATATACCTTTGCTCGATTGTAGTATTGACATAATAAAAGCACAAGAAATAAACCATGTACATTGTTCTCTATTAGTAGTAAACATCGCGCTTCAACTCTTTTGGGCCAACTAGAAATTTGTTGCCAATATTTAAGTTCATATGTAAATTAATAAAACTAGAATAAAAATGACAAATTTTTGTTGGATCAAAATGCTGAGTGCCACAAGAAAAATGTGCCCGCTTAACTTGCGGAGAGGTCGAACTTTTCCATCTAGATTTTTCGAATATTTTAGGATTTGCTTCTAAAATGCTAAATCAAAGTAGGCATTGGAATTGAGTAGACTGCTAGCCTCAGCTCTGCCTATATTTTTTCATTCTAGCTCGTGTGCTCGTTCAGGCAACAGCTCCAGTTTTCCAAATTATTTGGAAAAAACATTTTTTTTTTCGGAATTGTGTCGGGTTTTTTAAATTGTGTTTTTTTTTTTTTTTTTTTGGAAAACAAAACGTGTGCGGATATAAAATAGAAAATGTGTCAATTTGCGTAAAATGTAAAAGTTCGTTTTGATGGCGATTTCTAAAGTAATTCTTCGACAAATTATAATAATAAGTGGCTGGATACGTATTTGACGTGATGACTTTAAGTCTTTGATGCGATGATACTACAAATACCGATTTCGAACGGGGTGAGTTAATCAAGATGTATTGACATAGTAAACGCACAAACAGTGATCTGTTTTGGATGCATTGAAAGACAGCGCGTAAATGAGAACCGCGTATTAACAGTTAACATCGCGTTTGTATATATATATATATATATATATATATATCGGGCAGCACCGAAAAATGTTCCTATTTACCGGCAGTGCATCCGACTGCTGCTGCCTCATTCTATTGTGCCAGACTCGTGAGCACACCGCCATTGTTGCGATCCTTATTTGCTGCCGCTGCTGCCACCTGCTGCTTCCGCTGCTGCTGTTGCTGATATTGTTGCAGTGTCTGCATCTTTATTGTATCGGTAATTTCCAGAGAACGCACAAAGCTCATTGGACGCGTTGGCGTCTGTTTGCGCTTGATCTGCGACGATGGCTGTGGCTGCATCGCTCCAATTGTCTGACCTGCCTGTCAAGCGATTTGGCGGAAAAACGGGCCTTGATCCAGGATCCAGGCCTCTGGTTCGCGCATGCGGACTGTGACGTGGATGAGACATGCGAATGTGGCGCGGCGAATCTCTGCCACCGCCGCCGGCTTGTAATGCATTGTTGGCAAGGCCAGCGCCGGTGGCAGTGTTGCTCATATTAATGCCCGGCGCTGTGTCGGCCACCTGGGGCAGGTAGAAGTTGGTCGAGTTGTGGCGTTGCACCACGTATAACAGGTTGACTTGCTCAGATTGACCATTTCAGCTATTTGGCGATGTGCATATCCGTTTTTGTGGTGTTCCAGGATGAGTTTCAGTAGTTCAATGGTAGTCCGTTTGTCCATAGTCCTTGTTGGCTTATTGCACCCGAGATGCAGGATATAACTAAACTGACTACGAAGGATTGATCTATTTATACCGAAAATACTCAACTTTAGGTAAAAAATCCGGGTTCTATGCTGCTCCTGCTCGAAATAAGCTGTCACCTAAAAATAGGCTACATTTTTACATAATCCTACCTAGCAGGTGGGGAAACCTCAGTTTATGAAGGTCATCCATTCATATTGGTGGTTAATACATGTACCTACCATCGGTTTTTGGAATTTTTGAAAAATAATGAATAATTAGTTTATGGCAGGCAATTATGTTTTTTCTTTAACACTGCTTTATTCGAGCTGTCGCTCACTGTATATATATATATGTATCTCTTGTGGCAACGTTGCCGAGCTTCACAGCATATTAAATATGAGATTAACAACTAATTATAATAAAAATTATAAAGTTTTACACTTTGATTGCTGCCAAGCTTCGTTGCAACATGTGTTTAATATCGACGACCCTCCCAAAACAAAACCCTTTTGCTGTTGGAAGCGTTGTCAAACTTCACTAAAACGCTTTCCGTTGCTTGGCTTTTTTTATCTTTATTTATTTTGTTTTTAAACAGTTTCGCATTGTTGCCAGACTTCACTAAAACGCTGTTAATTATGCATTCATAGTGCGACTGGCCACACAACAAATCGACAGCATGTCAACATCACGCTTCAATTAGCCAGTTCCAGCATCGCATTTGGGCCTCTAACTAGCTAACACACGCACACACACACATACACACGCTCATAACTGCAACGGCTGCTGAAAGACAGAGAGTGCATGGAAATGAGGAGCAGAGCATAGGCAGTCGTCCTTTGGCCACACTACTCTACAAACTAAACACACAGACAGGACAGGACGCAGAGGCAGCAGCAAATGGCACCAGGCACAAGGCACATATGTCACCATCAAGCAAATGTTTCACTGTCTGTTCTCAGCTGCTGCTGTTGTTGTTGTTGTTGTTGTAGTTGTTGTTGTGGCTGTTGCTTTTGTCGCAGTTGTTGGCATTGCGGTTTTTTGGCCGCCGCTGTTGCTGCCATTAAATGTAATTCTCTGTGGTTTTTATGGTTTTTTAAAACATTCAACAACATTTTACGTGGCTGCTATTTATCTTTTATTTCGGCACTCACTTCACTTCAAGCTCCAGCCCCCATCTCAAGTTTTATTTGTAACTCCTGCTGCTATTGCTCCTGTCATGTCCCTTGCCGTGTCGCCTCGCACGTTCCATATTCGTTGTTGTTGTTGCTGTTGTTAGTTGTGTGCTGTTGCTGCTCTGCGTCAGACAATAATTCAGTCTCGAGTGCAATTTGGCTGCTGCTCGCATACATACGCATAGAAACAAATACAAATACACATACACAAATACAGCTTATCTCACTCACCTTTTGTCAAACTATTAGCGCATGCAAGGACTACCCTTATCATATTTATTCGGCTTGGTTGTTGTACAGATCTTAATTATTAAAAATATGAAGCTTTTTTATGTTGGCTACTTTAAATTCTATGACTTCAGAGGTAGGGTTGACTTAGAGCTTGCAAGAGGTTCTACACATTCTAACCATTAAACCAACTATGGTATTGAATTTCAATCAGATCTTTTGCCAATTTGCTAATACACAATACACTGTAATTTCAACTTTTGTTTTTGGCGGCACTTGCTGAAATCTTGAAAGTTAAGATATTGCAATTAATTATCTAGTCCTCTGGAAGCATCTCTGCTCTTCTATCCTGATCCACTACCCCAACTCAGTGTTCATGGTTTATTTTTTTCTTCCGTTTTTCGACATTTGTCGCATTTGAAATATTTCATTGCATACTTTTGTGCGGTCGCATTTTATTCGCCACTCTGCAATGTTGCGCTGCAATTTGTTGTGCAATTTATTAGTGCCTGTCGACCCATTCACTCCATCCCTATGCCCCATCCCCCAACTCTGGACACCTTTAACAGGTGAATGCATTGTAGTTAGTGTGCGAGTGTTTCTAGTTGAGATATTATGTCGCTTGGCTGGGAATTTTTATATTGAATTTGGTTGGGCAAATGGCGAAATTGTTGCCAATATTGGAAAACCAGCAGGCAGCCAAACAGACGGGCTAATATTTAACAAAAGGTACGCTAGTTGTTGGGATTTACTTTATGGTGGGGAGGGGGCGGTGTAGAGTAGAGTGGTAGAGTGGCAACAACAGCAGCAGCAGCATTTTCAATGGCGAATTTCATTTTCAGCCGCCTGAAACGGAAGTCAACTTACTTTCGTTGTCTGGGTTGCAAGAAAGACAACAACAACAACTTCAATGTCTGCAGCTCGTGTCTCTGTCTGCTGCTTCCTGACCCTGAAAAGTCTGCAAGAGAGATTCACTGCTTCAAGCGTTCCGGTTGCTCCAGCTGCTGCTGCGTCCACAGCTGCAGACTTGGCTGCTGTTTGTCTGGTCGCGCCGCTTGGCTGGCCTTTGTGTTGCAACATTGTGTTGCAGTCACCGTTGTAGACAGCTGAAGCGCTAAAGCGGGCAAAATTTAAAGTCTCGCGACTATTTGCTTAACATTAAGCGTACAACCCAAAACGCCCAAGCCCGCCACCAACTGCCGCCTGTAGCCTACCCTTTGGCCAAAATCAAACATATTTTGCTGGCACACATGCGACCAGCAAGTGGCAGCAGTGGCAGCAACCCCCAGTGGCACTTGAAAATGCAGTCGGGCTACTTAGAGAGCTTTCCCCAGTGTTCTTTTTTTTCTTCTGCTACCAAGGGTTGCTGCCTGCCTCACAAATATGTATGTATTCCATGTATATGTATGGCAAATCTGTAAACAAATGAGAGCACGGCTAACTTAATAAGTAACGCATTATTGCTGACTGCCGGGCTGCCTCTCTGCCTCTCTGCTTCTCTGCCTGTCTGCCTGTCTGCCTGCACTCGTTGCCCCATCAAGAACAATCTTGCTACCGAATAGTTTTTCATGCACCCAACAGCAGAATATATATATATATATATTCTGTTTGCATAAAAAAAGGACTCGTCGCCTTAATAAGCAATACTTAAGACTTAATGCAGGGCATAAAATATGCGCAGCATTTACCTCACAGCAGTTTCAGTTGCCGCTCGACTTCACTCTGGCTTGGCGCTGGGCTTGGCGCATAAGGGGTAGTCCCGTCGCAACCGCAACCCTGGCAACCCTGTGCGTATTTTCTTTCTGTTTTTTTTTTTTTGTTTTGTGCTGTGATTTTTGATTTAAGCATAATTTTGCAACATTCTCGACGCTCTGGGCTTGGCGGGACGTCCTGCTACGTCCTATTCTGCTGTGTCCTGCTGTGCGCTTTGAAATATTTCAAACATTTCTTCAAGGGATTTGCGCAATTTTCCCTTTTTTTTTCGCCATTTCTTATTTTATTTTATTTTTATTTTTTTTACTGTCTGTCTCTCGCATTTAAATGGTTGGCAAATAAACAGGCAACGTTTTGCAGCATTTTCATTTCTATTCCATTGCGTGTTTCGTTGTCTTGAGATTTTTGCATCGGTCCTCTCCACCTCACTCTTTCTTTCTCTCTCTATCTCTCTCTCTATCTCTCTCTCTCTCTCTCTCTCTCTTTCTTTTTGATTTTCTCATCTCATTTCCGACTTTTGACAACGCCGCGTATGATTAATGCCAGAAAAAGGTCACCAAAAAGGCAACCTGCGAAAAACCCGTTTAATAAATGACATCAAAAATTAAAACTCGCTGCTGGCGCGTAAATCAAATTTCTATTTGCACACAGATACCAAAGATACACATCGCAATAGAAACATTTACTTTCATATAAAAGGTGTCTCTGTGTGCCTTTGTGTGTGTTTGTGTGTGCCTGGGCAACCTAATTTGACAGTCGGCCAGAAATAACTCAATTAGGCCTTTTGGCCCTGCTACAAGTTTTAAACAGACCTAAACACAAAAAAAAATGTATATATAAAAATATATATGTATAGAAATATATGTATACACATATATATATATATATATATATATGTATTTATATATAGACCGAACAACCCTATCCATAACGCTGTTAGCGGTAACTAGCAAATGAGTGGATAGAGCTTGGGCTGCGGCATGAGGCAACTTGTAGCTGGCCACTTGACTTTTTTTTTTGTGTTGTGCTACGGGTTTGCGACTTCTGTAGTGGCAACTGCTACCTTGTTTTTTCGACTGTATATCAAACGGAAATTTATATTAACAGAGTTCGAATTGATCACCTGTCTGCGTCTGCATTTGTCATCTCTTCTCTAGTAAAGAAATTTGTTTATTTTTCTTCGAAACTTGAAGTAACATACTTAAATAATAAAGAAACAGATTAATAAAAACAACCGATTTCTAATGAATTCATTTTGCTTAAAATGTTTACTAAAATATAGACTCCAATTAAATTGATCATTCGTTAAACATTTCCATAGATTAAGGCAAGTTCATTGAGTTCGCGTTTTCTTTCCATCTGTGGCATATTATTTATACACATGTTTGTTTAAATTTGCATTTGGATCTATGGTATATGTTTGCATATATTAAAATTTTTAAATTTGCATAAGCTGTGCGACGCTGTTGCCTTGGCATCAATTTGGCATCACTTACAGTTGGCAAACATTAACAGCGCTGTCATCATTACACACACCAAAATGAGGGTGCTTACTCAGCCCAACCCCTCCTCATCAGCCTCATGCTCGTCGTGCCCATGTTCATCCTCGTGCTCGTGCTGTCTACTCCCTAGCCCTTAGTCCTCTATACAGTCGAGCACACCCTGGCTGCATTTTTGGATCGGGGCTGTAGCATAAAAGTATGCCTCGACATGAACATTGCCCCGGAAAAGCCGAACATCAAAAGACCGCCCACGGCAATTTTCAATTAAAAACGCCTACGCGACTGCTGCGGAAATTTTTCGGTTTTGTTTTGGTTGAAATGTGTAAGAATGCTGCTGGGTATACATCTAGATGGATGATGATTCGTTGGTTGCTTAAAGGCTGGCTGGGATGGTGGGTAGACGGGCAGACGGGCAGACTGGCAGACGCTCGCGGGCACTTTTAAAGTTGTGCCCAGCAAAATTTTGTTGATGGCATGACATGAGATTGCACTCAAGATTTGACAATGTGTATATGTATGTGTGGGTGTGGTGTGTGTGTCATTTAAATAGAGTGTGTTAGGGGCCCTAATATGGCCAACAGCAATATGTCAAGCAGGCAGAGAGGAAACAGCAGTTACGACTGCGCATGCCAAGACAGTTGACTGAACAAGCGAATATCCTGCCACTGGTTTCTATGACAGCCAACTTGAGAGGTGCTTCAATACGCAACTAAATGCGGTCGAGAAGATTCTTGTTGTTCTTGTTTCTGTCTAGATGTTGCTTGTCACAATAGCAATAGCTGCAGTCCCTATCTTCATTTTTCTACTGGTCCGCATTTAAGCATAAGGACGCAGTACATCAAGGAACAAGACCCTTCCTAGAAATCCATTCCGAATCACACACAACTCAACTCCAAGCTGCAAGTAGAAATACAGCTCTCGCATTCTAAGAATAAAGTGAGAGCCTTGATGATTCTAGATTGGAAAATCCTAAATCATACATTTTGGCTTTAAATTGAGATCAACCAGTTCTGAAACCAAGAATGTCTTTCTAAAAATCAGAATGTAATTGAATATGGCAGCAAACTTGATTAATTTCAGATAAAGCGGGCTTAATGTAAGAATATGTGCTTGACACACGATATTTTATAGCCTTGTTTGCTTCTGCAACAGGCTGCAAAGAATACATATTGTTGATCGCTTCGTCTGTATGGGAAAAGGATCGTAGAGACTAAGGACCCCGCGGACTTTTAAACACAATTTCTCTTATACCACACGGTAGATTAAATTTATTTTTCGATAATTGCTGCCGTTTTGGGCATAATATTACTGATCAAGTGGGTTCAAGGTTTCTCCTAGACTATTCCTACTTGGTATCCATACTTTAAGTCAAATGTTAGCTTTTATTTTAGTGGGAACCACAAAAGATACATATTCAACATTAGCATAGACAACACTTGTATTTGCATATTTAAGCTATTAGTTATGGCTTCCAACTTAATATATACATTTTTTACTGTTGCTCTTATCTGATCCTTAACAGTCCCGCGCATCTCTCGTCTCGAGCTCGGAGGGCGGCATTCTGGCTGAGGGCGAGACATCCAGCGAGGAGAGCTCTCGCGATTCCAGCGACAATTCGCCGCCCTGTGATCTGGGTTTGATGGAGCGACTGCTGTTAACGCATCCAATGTGGTTTCTGCCTGGCATCCAGCGTTCCGGGGCCGTGCATTTGCTCCAGGGCAAGGAGGAAGGGGTGAGTGGAATTATGAATTTATTGATTTCGTTAAATGACACAATTGCTGTCGTGTGCACAATCTGCAAATAAACAAATGCGAGCAGGCGCTTGATTAAATCAGCAAACACATCTGACCACAAAATTTGCACACAATTTGCAGCCCAAAAAAAGCAAATAAATAAATAAATAAAATGAACGAAAAAGCGTTGCATACAAACGGGCGCATTTGCATGTACAAATTGCAATCAATTAACGTAAATCAGAAATGCCTGGTCGGCTTAGGGGGGTGGTGATAGGGTGGGGGGGGGGGTAAGGGGGAGACGTAGGTGAATAGGGATTTGTGGTGCGTGTCCTGGACAAATATATACACACAGATTCATTAATATGACGACAGCGACAACAATGCGAAGCCCTTTTAATTGCAAATGTATAAAGATAAACAAAGAAATGTTGCCAGCAGTGGACGAGACAGTGGACAGCTAGAACGACCGTCCAGGATGGCAGGACTCGCTCTGTTGCGCTTGCAAATTCATTGAAATTTATCTGGCTGCTGTGCTAGGCGGCGAGGCTAGGCTGGGGAATTGGGGATGGGGCAACGCGGCCAAATGGGCTACATGACAAAAGGCGACGCGAGACAAAAGCCAGCGAAATGAGATTCACATAGCCACTAGGGCGCGATGCGGGATGCGGGCTGCGGGCTGCGGGATGCGGGATGCTGGTCAATTTTGTGATTCAAGGCGCTTTGCATAGACAATTGAAATTACAACGAGCGAACAGGAGAAACGCCCAACAAATTGTACAGATTCAATAAGTTTGCCAGCCCCGGACCAAGTAGCTGCTGTGTTCTTCTCAGCAATTATCACGTGTACAGCAGGCAAGCGGACACACAGACAGACAGACAGACAGACAGACAGAGAGTTGCAGACAGACTGAGAGGCTGGCTGTCTGGCTGTCTGGCTGTGTGGATAGCCGGCAACAAATGCATAGATTGAATGAATGCTTCATCGATTCGCTCGAATGCCAACTAAATTGCTTGCCATTTATTTAGCCCGAGGCGCACTTTAGCAAAGTACAATTGTCAAATGGGGGCGTGGCACCAATTGCAACACGAATTTAAAATTATTACATGTTCACATGTACACACATACATTTTCTGTATATATTTGTATATTCATAAAAAGCAAAGCATCCACACGATTATCACACAATTTATCTGCATAAAAGCCATTTGGCTTCGAATGGCAGCCGCCCTACTATATATAGAATACATTATATAAATATCATATATGCATATAAGTTTCATATGTGCATACTACGTATGTATTTGTGTAAATATTTACTCTCTTTACAATTTAATCACAAATGCAATTATTTGACAAAATTCAACTCGCATCAAAGCGGCGGCAACAAAAATAATTCATGGAAGTAAAGTCAACAGTTTTGGCTTGATTCAGGTAGTTCCCTGGATTCAAATCAGAGCCATACAAAAAGCACAAAATCATGCAACGAAATTTTCAATTACGAACTTTGTGCGAGTTTCGCTTGAATTGTGAATGCGAAACTTTAAATTGTCGAGCAGTCGCCATTGTGAGCACGGCACGCGACGACGAAGTCCTTGCAGTCCTTGAGGGGCACTACAGCATCAGATGCGGAACAAGCAGCAGAAGATACTGGAAAAAAAAAAAGTGAAAAGCGTTTTTCAGCTCGGCAATTTTCAATTGTCGAACGCGTCGCAACAATGGCGCATTGATTGCTGCAGCGCATAGCTCGGCAGGGGGTGGGGCTGGGATCGGATGGGTGGCGGGGGGTGGTGCAAAAAACTTTGTACTTTTTGCCAACTGCCTGTGCCTTCAGTCTGTATCTCTCACTCCCACTCTCTGTCTCGATCTGGCTCTTGCTCACTCTCGTTTTCTTGCAATTTGCCTATTGAAACGCTAATTGCATGCGTCAGCGGCGACGTCGCTGCCGGCAATTACACGCACCATCACAATGCTGCCCTCCAGCAGCACCACCTGCAAACACCACCCACATCGGCATTGGTTGCAGCAGTTGCTACGCATTTGTTTATGCGTTTAATAAAAAAGTATTTGCATAATTGAAATTGAAATTGAAGCAGCCGCTTCTAGTGGCTACAATTGGGCTCAAACCACATCCGCAACTTCAGCCACCCCTCTCCCGCTCATACCATCCCCACCGCCGCTTCTAACGTATTGAATGTGACCCTCTGTATAAACTGCATTGGTAAATGTTTGTAATTAAAAATCAATCAATATGTTTGAGCTGCGAATGCGGCTACGTTTCTGCCCATTTGTGGCAACACATGTGGCTGCAACAACAACAACAACAACAATGAGAAGACCAACTTCCGTCGTTTGCATTGGTCCATTTGCCTGCCTGGTATTTTAATTACTTGTTTTTGCCTGCTATCCTGCGTTTCCATCTGTCGATTTCCTTCCATTCTTTTTTCTCTGTACTCTGCGCGACTCCATCAATCATAAGCAGCTTGGAGCGGGAGATGAAAGTTGAAACCTGGTGGACTTGCCTGCCTGGTCACATGTGCGCGCAGCTTGTTGTTTTTTCTGTGTGTTTATTGTCGCTGTCGTTGTCGTTCTTACTTCCTGTTTGTATGCCCCATGAAATGGACACAAAATGAATATATGGATAAGGCTTCGAGTTGCATATGACAGCTAGATGCAGACATTTTCAACTCTGCAGCAGTATGTGTGTCTATGGTGTGTGGAGTCCATCTATCTATATATACTAATCGAATCAATTTCATCATATATCATATATGTTCTGCATTTTTTCCATGCTTATTTTTTGTAAACGTAATAATTATTTTCTTTAGAACACAGGGTATCGGCTAGTTCAGCAACTGTGGTATATACTTATTTTTTTCTCCACCAGTTGGCGTCATTTGGACTTGTTATGCTGACCACAAAATGTAATTAGCACCAAATGGTGGATGGTGAATGGTAAATGATGAAAGTGCCATGTGTGCATCGAATTCAAGTTTTTGGTCAGCTTAGCCGGCCAGCAGCCATATTAGATGGGTGGAGTCTGCCGTAAAAAATATGCACCACATGTCGTATGCGCAATATTCAACTATTTGTGTCTGCATTTAGCATTTTATTTATTTTTTTTTTTGGTTTTTTTGTATATTAATTTATGCGTCAGTTGCATTCCAGCCCAAAATGAACTTGTTAAGCTGCAGCTAACGCCAAATGCATGAACTGCCCCCGCCCCGCTTTGGCTGCTTAAATGGCCAATAGACAAGCGAACAAAGCAATCAAATTGAATTTTTTTAGCCATAGCTATGGCATTTTTTCCGAACTTTGTCGCTTGCCATGTGTGTTCAATGTGTCAAGCGTTGGGCGAAGGGTTGGGTGAGAGGCGACCCCGGAGTTAGGCTGGCTTACATGCCAAAAAGTCAAGAAAAAAACCAAATCAACAAGACAAAAAAGAAATGAGCAGTAGCCAGCCACATAGGCGCAGACAGTTTTTATTTATCACCCGCAGTGCAGCGTATCAACGAAACGAAAGGAAGGGCGGGCAGACCCAGCTACTGGTTAGAGTATGCCATCAACAACACGCTGGTAGGTTGGCACAGCAGCCACAGCCACAGCCACAGCTGATGAACGATAAGGCCGCAGACAGCTGCAGTGTGGGTGTTTGTGCTTTGAGTGTGTGCATGTGTGTGTGTGTGTGTGTAGAGAAATTCACACATTTGGGGGTAAGTCCAGATGACAACCAAAGCCAAAAAGGGTTGCAAGCGAGCGACACCATTGAAACAGACAGACGAACCCACAACTAAGTAGGGAGCTCAATCGAACAGCACTCATAAGTTGGATAGTTAACATACCATAAACACCGCTGGAGCGTTGCCAACTTTCGTGTGTGTATACATTATGGGAGTTCATGCAGAATGAGACCAGAAAGAACAGCACGTTTGCTGTCCTGTCGGAGGGTGACACAGTAAGGATGCGACAACTTCATTTGAAACGAGCAGCGATAACAACTCATCTTCTTTCGCTGCCACTCATCTCATTTCTATTCGTATAAGCTCACATTTAATTTATTCATTTTTTTATTGAGAGATATGCTAAGCTGTCTAAGATTTTATCTTATTTTATATATAAGTATATATATATTGTAGCAGTCAAAACAAAATTTCGACTTTCACCAGTGTCAAGAATGGAGAAGCAGCCAAGCGGATCTTTAGCTAATCTAATCTAAAACGTTAAGACTCTTACGTAAATCTGTATTTTGTTTGCAAACAGATGCAATATCTTTTTTGAACTATTGTATTAATTGTTCCTTAAGAACTCAGCTTTAAATATTCAATTTTCAATTAAGATTCAGAATGTGTCACGCGTGGCGTATGCGTAACATGACAACTGCAGAGCAAGCAAGCAAAGGGGTATACTCATTCAACTGCACCCAACAACAAAAACAACAACAACAACAACAATAATAATAAGAATATGGACAACTACCAGCAGCTGCAGCTGCAGCAGCAACGGCTGCAACACATTGTGCTAATGAATTATTAACAAAATTTATAACTGAAAGCCGTTTGGCAAATGAGTTTAATGCACTTGCCCAGCACCCAAAAACAAAACAGTATATGTGTGTGTGTGTGTGTGTGTGTGTGTGTGTGTGCGTGTGTGTGTGTGTGTGCGTTTGATGAAGCTCATGATGAAAAGGCGAAATTAAAAACGACAGCCCCGAACGAAACCAACGGAAATCAAGGGAAATCAGCTTAAGGCAATGGGGTTTCATTCACTTGAATAGGAATGGGAATGGGAAGGGGAATCCGAAGAGGAAGGGGATTAAGAATGGGCACAGCGGCCGGCTGACTCTTGAACTGTGCAACGAAAGCCGCTTAGTGGCCAATGCAATGATATAAGAGTGTGGGCTGTGGTGAGGGATTGGAGCTTAGCGATTGGAGTGGGTTGTGACAGAGAGGTCAGCCAAGTGGACAGTAAAAGGCAAATGAGAAGGCACTGATCCAAACCAACTGACTGCGGCAAAAACCAAGAAGGAAATGAGACAGAGAGAGAGAGAGAGAGAGAGAGAAGTGAGAGAGATAGAGAGAGTAACGAGATCTATGGTTGTCCATTGTTGGACTTTGGCTTCAAATTCAATTTGCTATGCAAAGAAAGCGAATCACAAGTAAAACAAGAAATGCAAAAAATCTAAATGAATGTCAATGAAATGCAAATGGTGAAAAGTAAGCGAGAGCGCATTGTGGAATGGGGTCTGCAGTGAGGGTTGATAACCGCGTCGAGTTGTCTAGAGAGTCGAACGAGACGTCTACCAGGCCACATGCCACATGCCACATGCCACACACAAATCGCCATTCTCGCTGCTCACATTACCAATTTGAATAAAATATGAGATTTTTATTATACTTATAAAGAGTATGCTCGGCGAGCGGTACGGATGGGGCTGCTGGGCGCTTTTGGGGGGGGGTTGTTAAGGATTTTGAATTGAGAAGCGGGTCCACCTAATGCTGTCAGCATCTGAGTTGCGGTCGCTTTTTCTAATGACTGGCCAATGGCTTCATAATAGAGGTCCAGTTCTGCTGTTGCACAGTTGGAGTCGCTCCTTGGCATAATTTCATTATTTTATGCAGTTCTTCTTATTGTTGTTGTGCTTTTCCTACTGCTCCCTGGTCATGATGCCTAACCACACAAACCGCCGACACTCATTAGGCGGCTGTGTGTCTCCCTTGGGCTGGTGTTGTCTGGTGTTATGTTCCTGTATAACAGCGCAACCCCCTTGTTATCCTTGCCACAAAGGATGGCTGCCTGGTGGTTTCAATTTCAAGTTTTAAAATTATATGCAAACGTTGAGAGCATTGAGAGCTTTTAAATTATTCCCTGCATTTTTTTTTTTTGTTAAGGTACAGGCTTCACTGGCTATTGAAGGACACATTAAAACTGTCATCCTCTAAAATTGTACTCTTTAAAACAATGCAGTTACGTAACTTAACCCTATCAAAGCTCAAAATCTTAACTGGTTTCTACTAATAATACTATCAAACTCAGCAATATGTACTTGATTCATTTATGGAAAGATTTGATTCTAAAGGGTATTTTCTTAATTCGAAGTTAACTGCATCAAATGTTCAAATCAATTTTTGTCTTGCAGACTGCCCTACCTCCCACAAAAATCCACACCCGCACACATACACACACATACACACACACACACACAAGCCTGGCCAACTGATTAGCCTTGCCAGTGGCCAATTGCAATAGTCGCTGTGACCATGTTCCATTTGGTCGCTTCATTGCGACCGGATGCCATTAAGATGTCAAGATTTGATGTCAGTCATTTTGATGTGCCGCATCGGTCTCATGCGTGAGTGAGAAGCCAGGGGAGGCCGAGGAGACACGTAGCAGCAGCCGAGCAAAATGCATGTGTATAAAAGTACAACTTGAAGCATGATTTGATGATTATAGACTAGACTTGGCGCTCGAGTGAGCGCAACGAGTCTATTTGCGAGCCAAAACTTGATTACGACATACCAATAGACGATAGACGGCCAAGAGGGACTGGGCTGCACTTTCGATTCATGGCCAGAGACCGCAAAACGGGCAGACAGCCCAAACCGATGAGGCGCAGACAGTGGGGCAGCAACAGCAGCAGCAGCAGCAGCAGCAGCAGCAGCAGCTGCGACACGTATAGCGCATAGTGAAGGACAACAACAACGACAAAAATAACAGTATTTGAGCCCTGCGGCCAGCTGCGTCCAGAAAAGGGGTGACGCTGCGGACAAATTCAGCCAGCAGAGTGGCCCAAAGGCAAATAGTCGAGAAATGGAAACCGGAAACGTTGTTATAAAAAAAAAAAACCAAAAAAAAGACACGTAGAAAAGTGCATTTGCTGCCGGAAATGGGCGTAAATGTGACAACGACAGCGACAAGGACAAGAACAAGGACGGGCACATTGAAGGGGTGGGGTTTGCAGGGGCGTGTAGTGGTGTGCGTGCGTGCGCGTGCGTGTGCGTGTGTGTGTGTGTGTGTTTTGAGTGCTGTGTGATTTGTGTGCTGTGCAATAATTTACATGCAATTAAATTCAAAATCAAATGCAAGGCACAAGCCACAAATCGCTTTCGCATTGCAGACAAACTGAACAAAATTAACCGAGTTTTATAATGCATTTCTAAATATTAGAAAACATTTTTTCTAAAATTGCCGACAACACCAAAAATCCCAGTTTTTTATTTTTTTTTTTGAAAAGATTCCTAATATTAAGAAACGCATTTCTAAAAGATGCAAATCCTTTTTCTTGGCGAGCAACAAGTTATAATTCCCAACAGTTAAAGTGAGCCAAAGGTATAACGAATTTCAAAAATTCAGGACGATTTTTATTTTATTTTTTTTGAGTGTAACAAGTAGAAATGGTTGCCTGGAACACAAGGTCCGAGAAGTGTCGAAGCGTGGACAGATGGACAATTGACAACAAGCGGACAAAGCGACATAGAGTTGCTTGTTTGTTTGTCGCTTTGTCACATGCAAAATATTTAAATGTACGAGACACGCCCACCAGTCACTGAAACCGTTAAACGCCTCTATTTTGGAGGTGGAGTAAGGGGCAGCTGTGAAAAGTGCAAATAAAATCGTAGGTCTGATTTATTTTGGGTTGTTTCTGTTGACGGCGGGGAGCCGAGAGATGGCAACGGTGGAGGAGCAGCAGCAGCAGCAGCAGCAACAACAACAACAACAACAACAACAACAGACGACAGTCAGTCAACGAACTGTTAAGTGAAAATGCATTTGGAATTGCAAAGGGAGTCGAATGCATTTCTAGGGTTTCCTTTTTCGTCTGAGCGCTTAAAAGCCGTTGCACCTGCCTAAGTATGTCTGCTCATCAGTGTGTGTGTGTGTGGGTGTGTGCGTGTGTGTGTATGCCAATACAATGAACTGGGCGTGTCAGCACGCCCACTTACAACTGCTGCGGCCAAAAGCCAATTGATTGCAACTATTGTTTGAGCTGCAAACAATGGTCTTGATTTACACATCCATTTATTACCTATGCATATGCACACCCTGTGCGTTTGGTCATAATTTACTTACAGGGTATATGAGTATAATATTTGGATATATTGAAATGCATGCTGGTTGTCTTTTAATACTGTTACGCCTTTTTATTGTTAGCCATATACGCTTCAATTTGTCAAGGCGTCCATAAAATGCAGACACAAAAACACACACCCTTTCTCTCTCTCTCTCTCTCTATCTCTCTCTCTCTCTGTCTATTTCTCTTTCGCTCTGTTTCGGAACTTGCTGGCTTCATCCTTTGTGCATTTTGGTTGGCTCGAAGCTTGTTAAGGCATTTTTATGCTCGCTTTTGTCCTTCGCAAATTGCATTTCCGTGACGGGTCAGCTCAATTGCCACGTCCCCCCGCCAACCCCTTAGCTGACCACATTATTGAATCAATGTATAATGGCTCTTTCACTCTCAGCAGCTCCCTTTAAATAAGACTTCACCCTCCCCACAACATCATCCCCCCAGCATCCTGAGCTACATATACACATTGTCCTTACTGTTAGGGGTTTGTCGTCCTGCGTGTAATAAAATCAACAGCCGAAAAGAATTCTTTAAAAACGTTGCAATGCAGCCAAATCAAATAACCGTTCTTTAAATATATAGATATGTATATATATATATATATACGATATACCCAGCCATGCCCCCGCCTCATCGTCAACCTCATCATAGCAAGGAGTGTGTGTGTGTGTGTGTTGATTTTTTCTGTTATCTTCTACGCTACTTTTTGCTTTCAAATGCTTATTGAAAATTGCGCACAGCTCACACAGAAATCATAAACAACGCCGCGGGGCGTCCATATTCGTTCTCCAACTGCCATCAACCGCCATGCCCACTTCTGATTTCACTACCCCCTCCCCCCTTCCTCGACCCATGCCCTCTTTTATTCTGCAGCTAGAATACGCCCTCGCTTTCACTTGGCATTTATTGAAATCTGAAAAAAATATAATTGCATGCTTTTAGGGTTGTTCAGAAAAATGTTAAAGCACACATATTCCACAATAGAAGATGGAAAGCGCTCGAGTTTCTTAAATCATCAAATCCACCTTCATTAAAAAAGAAGCCAAGACTGTCAAATAATGGAAAAGATTTGATCGCTGGATGAATGGGCCAGATCATGCGGTTTGAGGCCTTAATGGTGTTTTGCACTTCAACGTTCATGCAGAACTGCACCTCAAATTGATCACTTTCAACACTAAATTTCTAAATTTCTAGATTCTGAAATCACTAGAAATATTCAACTAGTGTGCCGGAGGGTTTTCATAACTTTAAAAACAAAATAAACAAAATGCAAAACTCATCAATATAAAAAATGACAGAAAGTATGAACATTTTATATGGGAACTATCCCAGTTCTGCTACAATTATTCAGCATACACATCCTATGGGTATTTTATTCCAGTATATCTGGCAATTAAAATATATATAAAGATATATATATGTATATCTATCACATCTTGCATATCTAGTAACATTTTTTACCCAGCTCATAATTTGGCATCAATTGTATCAAGATCCAACTTATGACTATATTTGAATATACATGTGGATTATATTCAATCATCATGTATATAATATACACACGAACAGCGGCTGGGACAAGTAATTTCTTGTGCGTGACTTTAAGTAAAGCGCTCATTATGCAATTTTTTTGCTGGCGATTGACCAAAATGACAATGGAAGGTCCTGACTAAGACGGTGCTACTGTTGCTGCTAGTGGACACCGCACTGCTGCCACTTGTCCAAGTCAGAGTTTGAGGGCTCCAAGCACTTGCCACACGACTTGGCTGCGCTTTGTCGCAGCGTCTGCAAAGTTTTCCTGGCCCAGCCAGGGCAGAAGTAGACAGAGGGGTCGGTGAAGGGGGGGTGGGTGTGGAGTGGTTTTACAATGCCAAAGAATTGCATACTTGCAGTCGCCACGGTGTATGGAATACTAATTTATCATTTATCATTGTTTTAACGAAATGGGAAATTTATGTGCGCACATTTTTAACGCAACATTTAACGCGATGTGAAAACAGGGCGTGGTCACTGTGAAAAGGCATCACCAAAAGCCTTATGACTGACAACAACAACATCTGCTTACTCTCTCTCTATAGACTTTCATTGTACGCGGTTCGAGCCAGCCAAACACGATGGCTGTTTCTGTGCGTCTGCCACAGGATACGGGTCCTTATATCGAACACTATCTGATCCAGTCGCAGGACAACAAGCTCAGTTTGGAAAGTTCACGCTTCAAGTTTGGCTCAATCCCAGAGCTGATTTCCCACTATGCCCAGTGCTGTGATGAGCTGCCCGTGCAGCTGATGCTGCCCCGAGTGCTGCGGGAGGCGAACAATCGCAAGAAGCTATCCTCGCTGGCCCTGCTTGGCCAGGAGTTCTGGAGCTATGCCAGCAGTTCCGCTGTATTGGGCCCGCCCATTGCCATTGCCAAGACGATCAACAATATGGCGGAGCAGCAGCAGCAGCAGCAACAGCAACAGCAGCAACTGCTGCTGGATGCTAAATCACCATTATCACTCACAGAGACCAGCGGATTGGGCACCGCAACATTTTTTAGCGATGCTGGTTGCATGCCCAGCAGCAAGCTGCCCGCTGTGGCGCCACCGCAACCTACGACAACGCTGTTCAGCCCAACGGGCAGCGGTCAGCTGTTGGGTTTCTTTAGCCCGGCTGGCACGCCCTCGGACACCAACTCGAGCATGAGCTCTTTTACCACAAGCGGCGGGCAGCACATGCAGCTGCTGAGTCCCAATTCAGTGGACTCTGTCATTTTGACCATGTCACCGGTGGATACGCAGGGTTATCTGCCGGGTAGCGCTGGCTTGGAACAGCAACAGCAACAGCAACCATTGCAGCTGACTCATGGCAGCAACAATCTGAGCACCTTCAAGACGAGCTCAGCGAACAGTACGGAATTTGAGCAGGTGCGTCCGCAGAGGCCAAAGCCACCGAACACATTGAATCTCAAGCCGCCGGCACCACCAATGCGGTGGTCCAAGCCCCATTCACCGGATCAACTGAGCAACAACAATTTCACAGTGACCACCACGGTCACCTTCTCCATGGAGAACAACAATGGCGTCAACAGTGGCAGCAACGGCAACATTAACAACAATTCAACTGCCAAACCAAATCCAGCCCAGTTTGTGGAGGTAACAACGCCAGCTTCAAATAATCCCTTCAATGCCCTGCTCAATTCACAGGCCAGCACCAGCACGTTCCAGACCTTTGCGAAGCGTCTATCGCCCGAAGGCGAGTGCAAGGATACACTCTCATCGCAGGGCTCCTCCTCCAATGATAGCCGCTGGCAATCTCAGTCGCAGTCACACTCCAACTCCCACTCCCACTCGCAGTCCAGCCGCGAATCGAGTCACAGCCAACGCAAGATGCCCTCCCCGATGACGCCCAATGGCGCTGGCATTCTGCCAGGGATCGGCAGCAGCAGCAGTAGCAGCAAGTCCCGCAAATCTCGCATACGCAAGGAATCCAAACACTACCAGGAGTCGGACATATTGGAGAGCCCTCCAGCACAGTACTGTGCCAGTGCTCTCAGTGACAAGATTAGCGACTACGAAGACGTCTGGTCGCCAGATCCCAGCGATCGAGCCAGTTTGCTCACCAGCTTCAAGCCGGGCCTTGATAACCATGGCGGGGTGCTCAATCGACGACCCGATCTTTTGGCCGAGACACGTAAGCACAGCTCCAGTTATCCTTGTGCTGCAAGATATTCGATGCCTTTGGCATCAATTCCATCAATCCAATCAAAGTAACATGGTCAAAACGAATCCTTTTGCAAGTTTTTTTTTTTTTTTGCTTATAATAAATTCCAAACCATAAAGCAAAATAATTTTTGGAAAATAGAAAATCTATTGAAGAATCATGAACCTTAATTTTAAAGTTGACGATTTGTTATTCTGAATTTTGTTTTCTGTGTTAATTTATAAGATTGATTTATTTATTGACTAACATTGGTTTTTTGCATCTGCACTTTCACCTGCAGCGAGCACACCCACACAGCAGTTGATGTCGCCCTGCGTGAGGGAGGAGAGGGAGAGGGAGAGCAGTGCCGGTCAGGACAGCAGCCAGCAGCTGATGCAGTTCTCCGGCGATGCACCGCCCCGGTCTCGAGCTGCCCTGCTGTTGCCCAATCTGGGAATTGCTGGCATCGCTCCAACCATGACGCAGTCGCTCACCGAGCAAAGTGGCAGTGGCAATGATGATGGCGGCGACACAACACCGACAGCCGCACAGACGCCCGGCTCGAGGAGCAAGCAGGGCAGTCCCTTTTACGCCGAACCAGCGGATGCACTGCGACAGGCTGGCTTGACCAATGCGGCAGCGGCCATTCTGCGTCGTCAGCAGCGTAACCAGCTGCTACCAGCCAATCAGCGGCACTCGGAGCCGCTCAAGGGTGGTATGGCAACGTCAACGGCACCACTGCTCCTCCCCGCTGACCTGGAGAAGCTGGCCGGCAGTCTGGATGAGCTAAAGCAGAAGCCGAAACCAAATCCAACGGCACAGCCGCAGCAGCCGGCGAAGCGTGGACGTAATCGCATCGATCACTGGCAGTTGGACAGCAGCTGGGAGTTCATGGCCAAGCAGGAGACAAACGGTGGGACTGGAGCTGCTGGTGGAGACTATGACACTGCAGTATACTGGCAGGAGAAGGAGAACTCGCTGGGCCGCGACAAGGGGGATGTTCCCAAGAAAAAGCATTCGCTCACCGTGCACCAAATCATTGTCAAGCGTCTACCCGACCTCAATCTGCCAGAGTTGGTCCGCTGCTCGACGCCGCCTCAAATGGCAACGACGACGTCGACGACGACAACAGCTGCGCTGCTGGAGAAAGCCACTGCCGATGGCAGCCAAAAGTCATTCCAGAGCCAGAACGGCTGTCGACTCAGCGCCTACGACAACGTGGAACGCAACTGTGCCAACTTCTATCAGACCTATTACGGTGGCATTGATTCGGCACAGTCGGACGATGGCACCGTCTTCTCCGAGCCCTGGGACTCGTCCCAATGGGACTCCTTTATGCCCATGCAGGATGGTATGCGAAACGTAATTTAGCATTTGCAATGATTACAGTGTTTTTTTTTTTTTGTGGCTTTTTCTGCTTTCTTGTAGATGCCACCATTAACTCGGACACCATACATCTGTCCAAGTGCCGACCGGCACTCTCGGAGGACGATACCATCATTGAGGAATTCAGTAGCACCAAAGACGGCAGCAACAGCAGCTGCAACCAGGATACGCTCAAGGCCAACAAGAATGGCACCAGCGCCGGCGCTGGCACCAACAACAAGGCAATACGACCAAAAGTGGCAACCATATTACGTAATCCAAGCATGCGGGATCGTGAGATACTATGTGAGTATACTGCTTCCTAGTTATTATTTATTCGCAATCCTAAGTTAGATAGGAAATTAGTCAGAGCAAAATGTAGAAGGAGAGAGATCTATAGATCTATACAAATATAGCAGAGTTAGATGTGTCAGCATAGATCAAAAATATTGTTCAAGGTTGTGCTGTTGTTGATCCGTAAGTATCCTGTGAAAGCGGTGTCGACTTATATCAATAAGTTGGGAAGGCTTTGCCATCACCATCGCAAAGAAAACGAATGATTCTACGCCGGATTTTAAGGATGTTTCTGTAGTAGAAGAATAACTATGCAACGATTTCTAATGAAATGAAAATCAATCACTTGCTCCAGCACTTTGCTTTGGATTGCTCCTCATCAGCATCATCATCATCACCATCATCATCATCATCATCATCATCATCATCAATTGCAATCAATTGTTATTGTTGCATCATACAACATTCAGTGGCCTCCATCGACAACAACAAATTCAATTAACGTTATCGCTGTCGTCGTCATCGCATGCATATTGACTGATTGATTGATTGATTGAGCGCACGGGTTGCCCATTATTGCTCCAATAGCGAAAGAAATAAAGCCCCACAGACGAATCTGCCATTCAACAAACTAGTGCAAACTAGTCTGGTATGTTCTTCACTATCAGCTGCTGCTGAGGCGTTGCAAGTCTGGATTCTGCAGACTACAAAGCCTTGCCGAAACTTATCTGGCGCGCAACGCATTCCCAACCACAACATTCCCTTTCAGCCACCACACCCCACACACAGTCGCCACTCCGCCGTTTGCGGCATGGACATACGGCGCAGTTAGCCAGCTAAACAAATTTGATAAGTTTGGAGCGTTCAGCGATTCTTTATATAAATATATAAATATTGGCACAGTCGATGTCGACGGCGACGCGTCGTGCACTTTGGAATGTAAACCGACGACGGCGCTGGCTGCGTTTTTAATCAGCGCGCGTTTTAAAACGCGCCGTGTCTCGCCGCGTCTCTGAATGGGATGCGTAATTTGCCCAAGCTCAACCAACACCCGACTGATTACAATTCAATTTCTGGCCAGACAACAATCGGAATCGGAAGACACCCCTCTACACCCCTCACTCGAATGTATTTTGGGTCATCATGCATTGAGCAAACCTTCCATTTTTTGCTGATGAAACAGCAAACATTATTTTTGATGCGATTTATTTTTAGACTAGCCACCCACTTGGGTCCAGCCCAATATATACGCGTTCGCTTCACTGTTCTAGCTCAGCTGCAGTTAAGTGTGTTTGCATTCGAGCATCATAAAAGCAAATCAAATTAGTGACATTTTCAGTTTTCAGTTGTTATGCCATTTGGCGATAAGCGAAAACCTGGATAAGCAAGTGATGTAACGCTAGAAGATGGTTCGCTGAACTCATAAGCAAAAAAAAAAATAAAATACAAATACAAATAGAAGTAAACTAAATCACGCTCAAGGGCACCTTAAGAAATATAAACTGGAAAAATTTCCATTTACGAATTGTAGTACACCCCGAGAGAATAGAAGCTCGTTACTCTAACTAATTTGTAGGCAAAAATGAGCTTTAAATAGTAGCCCAAATAACGAACATCAATTCAACACAGTTTACATTAACATCATAAATTCGGGCTAGAATAAAAGAAGAAAGTTCTTTGAATGAAGCTATTTGAAGCATATTTATAGTTTAGCTTGATATGATCGATCCTTCATATTATAATAAGAAATAAATGAAACGGAATCGCCTGAAATACTTCCTGCATAGACGCACACAGACACCTCCAGGAAAAACCTCTAGTCAAAGGTTTTTCCGAATTGCGCAGCCGATGTTTCAAGTTGAGTTTAGGCCGTATAAAGCTGATGCAATTGTAAGGTGCAATTGCATTATCTATCATCATCTATCTCGCTTGCTCCCTCTCGCTCTCTTTCAGGCGCTCTCTCATAGCTCGAGGAATCTTTCGTTGTTGCCTTTAATCCAGTTGGACGATGGCGTCATCATGTGTTAACATCAGACAGTTGGTCTTTAATCTAACAACACTTACAAAGCACCACTCTTTCTCTTTCTCTCTCTCTCTCTCTCTCTCTTTCTCTCTCTCTCTCTCTCTCTCTCTATCGCTCCCTCTTTTCTCTTTTTAAAAACAATATAGCCGGCTGTTGCTTGCATTTTTCTGCTGCGGTTTTCTAGCTCTCATTTCTCACTTGCGCTATGAATCAACCCATTATCTCAACAGCCTTGCACCTCTCTCTCTCTCTCTCGCTCGCTCTCACTCTCTCTCTCTCTCTCGTTGTCAGTTCTCTAAGTCAAGCTTAATCTCTTGTTTTGCTCTCAGCTCGGTACTGATGGGTTTTCATTTATTCGAAAGAAGTGCTACCTGCTGAAATATGTACTACCTACGCAGCAAATAATGCACACGTGCTGTTGTTGTTTGTGGTACTGGCAATGCTTCACTGATTTAGTTGCAGCTTCCTGTCCTAGCCGTTCCCCTGCTCCTCCTCTTCTTCCTGCTATCTGTGGCGCAGCCAGCGTTGCTGTTGACTCATTGGCTCATTGAATCATTTCCTCTTGACACAGTTTTGCACTTGATAATTACTTGACTTGATTTGATTTGATGCCCCATTCGCTCAGGACTTACGCAAATTGATGATGATGTGCCTCAGGTAGGAAAACGTCCAAACCTGAATTTTCGCTTTCCTCCCGGAAATACCCACAACCAAGATTAAGTTCGGGCATCTTTAGCTACCTACGTGTTGCAGCCTATCAGCCAGTTGGGCTGGCCGGCTTCATTTTGCTTAGGCAATTGAGGTCGCTGCGCTTCGCAATTTAGGCCACAGCTGTGGCTAGCGTCGGCGTCGCACCAGTTGCTATCTTTTTTTTTCTGTAGGGGTGGGGGTTGGGGGGCTGGCGACGTCAGCATCAGCGTCGACGTCGACGCCGTCGTTGTCGTTGTCGTTGTTACAGTCTTATAAACTAATGCGTATGAAGTTCAGCATTAGTTTTACATTGGCCGCGTTTAGAGCAACAGCACGCAACGGGACAAGAACAACAACAACTACTAAGGCAACAACAACGAGAACACTTAAGGCAATAATAACAGTTATAGGCGAGAATAATAGAATAACGATCTGTCGATCGATAGCAGCTGCCGTATTCGCCGCCTGTGCCGATGAGAAACTTGCGTTTTCGCCAATTCGTTTTAGCTGGCAAAAATCGTTACAGAATCCATCATGAGCTGGTTCAGAAGATCGTCGTGCGCAAGCGACGCGAGCCGCCCGCAATTACCAAATTCAATTTTAAATAACGGAAACGCATCCGGACACGACACGGATATGTCGAAATCGCTGTGTAGCTTAGATGAGGGGCGCATCGAGCGCCTGGAACCCGAGGAGTTCTTTCACGATCCGATTCATGTGCGCCATTACAAGGAGGAGGCGAAGTTTCTCAGCTTCATGGCCGAATGGGAGATTGTCGATTATCCGCAACAGGATAACTATTTCTCTGCCGATTTCGAAGAAGAATTGCTTCATCAGCGCACCACTCAGCACCATACCACCACCCTACACCACCTGGAGCAACAGGACCAAAAGATAATCGAAGCACTTTCACCCACGGCAGGTCGTCGCAAGCGCAAACTGCTCGAGCTGCTCTTCGTGGACAGCATAGAAACGGGCATTGCTCTGCCCTGTCCACTGTCCAACAGTGAGCAACAGCAGCAGCAGCTGCTCTGTAAAAAGTCCAAATACGCCAGCAGCAGCCTGGGCTCAGTGTCAACGATAGCCACATCAACGACGTTAACTATGTCAACTTCGACTACGACTACGACGGTCACCTGTTCGCAACAGGTGCTCAAAGACTGCCGCATCAATCGCAAGCAACTGAAGACTGAAGCACTCGCCGGTTCCATTATGGGCGCCATCGGCAAGTGTCCAAATTCCAATCCCATTACCATTACCAACCTCGATGTCTGCCATCCCGGTGAGCGCAACAGCTGCGATCATTATGACATCAAGCAGTTCTTCCATCTCGATGACCAGGGCAATATATTGCTTAACATGACGCACATTGTGGAGTGCCAGGCTCTCGGCTTGTCGCTCCAGGCCCAATCTCGTCGTCTCTATCGACGCTATCGACGCGACTGCGAGAGCGCCAATGAGAAGCGCTCTCAAAATCACGGCTGCTGTGCGCCATTCGTCTGTTTGCTGCGACTTCTCAGTCGGCTGGTGTGCGGTAAGCATTTAGATAGGATTAGCCAAGGATTTTGCGTAGATTTACGGCTCAACGTGAAGCTATCTATGTCAGTGTCGATCATAAGAATCTCGGTGACGAGATAGTGCAGCCTAAAGTTTAAATAAGATTTGGCCTACGAGCTTAGGGTTCTCTATAGTTTATGCAGCCTGGTGGAATATATAAAAAAGAGAAACAAATCTATAAAAAAAACTATTGCTATCTCTATTCGACTCATTCTTATCGCATATATTAAAATGCTTGCTCCCCTTTGTTTGTATGCAGGTCATCCCCGCAACAAGATCAATTTACAGAGCAGTGGGCCTGGTGACTCACTGCGGGCATATACGCTCCAGCTGGCCCAAGATCCGAGCTCGACATTTGCCCGCAACATCGAGAACTTCATTAGCTGCACGAAGGAGTCGCGCGAGGCGGCGCCCCAAGTGGTTATGCGCAATATGCGCCAATTTATGAGTGGCATGAAGAACTATCTGGTTAAGCATGGCGAGGGAAAGTTCCATGCCGAGCTGGAGTCAGCACGAGGCCGCCTCAAGTCCGATGAGTTCCTCAATCTCGATGCCATGCTGGAGACGGTGATGCATCAGCTGGTCGTGCTGCCGTTGCGCGAGTATCTCTACGGCATATTCGTTGATCACTACAAGCGCAGCGAGGACATCCAGCTGCTTGCCCAAAATGTACGCTATGCGTACGAGCGAGATGCCACAGATTTTGGTATACGCGCCACAGTGACGCCACCATCGCCGTTGGCACTGCGTCTCATTGCAAATCTGCTGTGGCGACTGCAGGAGGCGGAGCTGCCACTTGACAAGCTGGAGCTCTTCCTGTGCGTCATCTCGACGGTGTTCGATGCGACGGGCTGTCCGCGCGGCCAACAGCTTGGCGCCGATGATTTTCTACCCGTGCTGGTGTATGTGGTGGCCAAATGTGGATTCATTGGCGCCGAAATCGAGGCGGAGTTCATGTGGGGTCTGCTGCAGCCGACGCTGCTAAATGGCGAGCCTGGCTACTACATAACCGCACTCTGCAGTGCCGTTCATGTGCTCAAGAATTTCATGGCATCCGAGAGTGAAAGCGGCAACGGCTCATTGGACGTAAGTCAGCTGACTGAACATAGATGAACTACCAATAAAGCCTACACTTACACGTCCTTATTTATCTGTCACTCGTTCTTAATTTTAGTGGCGCTCCAGCTGCTTGCCGGCCTGCTCGAGTGTGCTGCGCGTCATCATACCGGACGAGTGCAACGGATCGCTGCAGACGCGCACGCTGCCAGTGCGGCCGCATACGACGACTCGAGAGGTTTGCCGGATTATAGCGCATAAGGCGCGCATCACCAATCCGCAGGACTATGCGCTCTTCAAGCTTGTCGACGGCGAGGAGACGCTGCTTAGCGATGCCGAATGTCCACAGGATGCGCGACTTGCTGCCAAAGGCAAACACTGCATGTTGGCCTATAAGCGGATCGATGCCAAGATCGCTTGGCCCACCACTGCGACACAGGCACAGGGCAGTCATTGAGCGAGTGTTATGAGTGAATGAATGTAGAACGCCCGAAAGCCGAAAAACGCCCCCATCTTGCTCACGAACAAGCATATTTAATTAATAATTTATTATTATTATATTAAAATATACTTAGTAGCATGTAAGTAAAGCTAATTAACGCTAATACATCTAATGTGTACTAAACAAAACAAAAAAAAAAAAAACAACAACAACAGTATTGAGTTAAGAACAGTTTTTTTTGTCATCGTCTTGCGCCAACTACATCATTAACATCATAAAAATCATTATGAAAACAGAACTTGTGTGTTCTGCACTTTTTTTTGCTAATAAATATACACAAATATATACATATAAACAACTATAGAAACTATGTATACAACTATATATGTAGATATACATACATATGCATATATTAACTTATATATAGCGTATAGCGTAGTGGGCCAAAAGTTTAGCACATGGCCATTTTTTTCTAGAGGATACCCTTTAACACATACTCACACACACACATACACACATGCACACACACATACACACACATACAAACATACACACACACACACACACACACACACACACACACACACCAATTCCTATGTATTGCACTGATTTGAAAAGATGCAATCCATTTAAAATATATAATGTATACAATCTATAAACCATATATATCAACCTACGACCAATTGCAACAATAATAAAACAATCAAACATTTTTATACAATACACACTTTCACACAACAAGCCCCAAGACACACACACACTCACCAAGGCATTTACAACAATGTTTTTTTAACTGGTAGGGATATAAAATAAACACGAAGTCTAACACATCTACATATATAACGTATTAATATTAACGTTTAACTTTAATATTTATGTACAACTAAAACCAACAACTGCTGTCAAAACATATTTTTTTTTTTTGTTTTTTTATGTATACTTTGTAAAATATAGCAAACCACAAGGCAAATATTTAAATAATAATAATGTGTGTTTTCAATTTTTAATTACTGCGGCTGCAGTCATCAAATGGGGTCATCTAATAATCTTATTAATAATTGGACGTTGAATTACTGAAGAAAACGAGGCAGAAAATTCCCTGTGTAATGATCGGAACTACAAAATTAAGTTGGTTGATTAACTCCAAAGAATCAATCTCACCGTTTATAAGCTGATGTAAAAAAATAAGAGAAGATTTATTATTTATTTATTAAAGTCTACGACGTTAAGAAGGTAAGCTAATAATAATTTAATTAATTAGGACTATAAGCAGATAAAAGGACATCCAAACCTTCTTTGTAGTTTTCGAAAGCAAAAAAGAAAAAAGAAAATTCCCTGTGTAATGATCGGAACTGCAAAATTAAGTTTATAAGCTGATGTAAAAAATAAGAAAGAGAAGAAAATTTGATATTTATTAAAGTCTACGACGTTAAGGTAAGCTAATAATAATAATTTAATTATTTAGGACTATAAGCAGATAAAAGGACATCCAAACCTTCTTTGTAGTTTTCGAAAGCAAAAAAGAAAAAAGAAAATTCCCTGTGTAATGATCGGAACTGCAAAATTAAGTTTATAAGCTGATGTAAAAAATAAGAAAGAGAAGAAAATTTGATATTTATTAAAGTCTACGACGTTAAGGTAAGCTAATAATAATTTAATTAATTAGGACTATAAGCAGATAAAAGGACATCCAAACCTTCTTTGTAGTTTCCGAAAGCAAAAAAGAAAATTCCCTGTGTAATGATCGGAACTGCAAAATTAAGTTTATAAGCTGATGTACAAAATAAGAAAGAGAAGAAGATTTATTAAAGTCTACGACGTTAAGAAGGTAAGCTAATAATAATAATTTAATTATTTAGGACTAAAGCAAACATTGATTTTCTTATTTGACTCTTATCTGTTCGCTTTGCAACTGAAATTTGTACAAGTGTTTGCTTGGATGAACTATTCTAGCTGCAGTATATCCCTAAAAGTATGCAATACGAATTAGCAAACGGGATTTCTACGCACTGTCTAAAAATATGCAATAGTTTTTTTTTACACCAAATTGTCGCTTATAACCGTTGAGCAGTCAATTGCGCCCAGAGGTTCAGAAAAAATCAGATGCACTTTTGTGTTTATTTGATTTATATATTATCTGGTAAGGCACAGAGTAGCCATATTCAGTGCGAGGACTCGGCGTTTCGGTTTATTTATAATTTTACTTTCGATTCCATCTCACTCACGATGATCGTTTGAACCTGTTTGCTTAAACAAGTTTCTCGCGATTTTGTTGAGCCATTGTCTGGCTGTCTGTCTGTCTCTCTGTCCTAATCCTTGTAACGAATGGTGGACCATTTTTAATTTTAATATGTCTCGGTATCTTACATTTTACATTATAAATTTCCATTAATTGTAATTTTTAATATTTATTTTTATAGTTTTACATTTTTAATGACCTTTTTGGATAATGCTCGCAATGCGTTGCCAAGCGCTTTTTCTATATTCAAGCTAACTTTTATTTTAAAATGAAATTAATTAGGCCTTTTGCAATCAATTAAATTTTTTAAGCGCTCTTTGATTTAAAATAGCTCTTTGATTTGAGAACTTATTGTCGAACAGAGACCAGAAGATAAGGCAAGCCTTAGCTTTAAAAATTGTAATCGTATTTTAGAGGTTCCCTTTGTTGTGTATGCACACTTTGAATGCATGCTCTCCCCTCTGAATGCACAACTTAGTGAGAATGTTATAGCAACTTCTCAACACATCCAAATAGCGTTTTCATATTATATAAAGTGTGCTTTTAACCCAGCCCTTCATAGGTTTGTTTTAGAGACTGGGGAAGATGCAGAGATGTAAGCGATATTTAACTGCTATTTAGCTAATATAAAACCCGTAGTCATTAGTTTCGAAGAAGATAATAGTTTTAGAAATGCAGTTAATTTCCATATCTGCGGTAAGAGCGCGTTAGGAATTTCTTAAACTATTATTAATTTAAAGAATTTGTATAATTTTTTGACTGTGTTTGTTGTCCGTGCACACTGTCCGGCTGAGACATTTGAAGATTGTTATTGTCTTCTGTATTTGTTTTAGTGCTTTCATATATCGCGCACTGTACGATAGTTTGGCCGGGAGCCAAAAAGGAATTTTTTGAAATTTCTATGAGAGCGGCGAGCTCCATATTGCCCACAACTTCAATGTTAATCACCTCCATGCATGCGTAGGATAATATGGTGCTTCCGCCTAAATCTAATTTACATCCCTTTTTTAGCCGGGATGTTAGGCTTTCTATATTGTTGCTACCCTTTATTGAATATACCCAATTGCCGAAACATCAGTTATGTCAACATTTGACAAAGGGAATTATTCATGGTTTGAATGGACTTATTTTGGCACAAGATAGCCGGGGTGGTTTAGTTAATAATGATTCTATTGTTAGCTACTATTGTTAGTGTGTAATTTGTTTATTAATTGTTGTTGGTAACCATGGCCATGAGAAGATTGATCATTTGGTCAATCCTTTGTGTCATGCTCTGCATAGCAGTAGCATTTGTTCCAATGGCCAGGGTGAATCTATCATTGTTTGTCTGCAGGTGCTCATCCGATTGCACCTGCCTTTGTTGTTGTTGCTTATTTATTTGATTATTGGCCGTTTGATGTGGTCCGCCATTGGGCGTTGGTTGCCGTTCCCGGTGAAACGGTTGGCTTTGTGTTTGCTGGTGTTGTTGTCGTTGCCGGTTTTGTTTTTGCTGGTGTTGTTGGTGTTGCTGTTGTTCCTGCTCTTCATTCAATCTCTTTTTTATTTGATTAAACTTACGCATGCCTGGATTTTTGTTGTCATCACTCATGAACTTTTTCTTAAGTTTTTGTATTTGAGTGTTGGATTGTTGTCTGATTTGTTAGTGGTGGCCAATGATTCTGCGTAGTTCTGTGTAGTTGTTGTTCTGCTGTTTCTTGGCTTCAGCTAATTGCTGATTAGCAGTTAATTTAGCCTTTGCATTTCACCACAATTCTTTGAGTGTCCAAACGCTTGGCACCGGTGGCACTGCACCGGCTCAGTGCATCTGAACAATTTCTCAAAGGTTAGGTTTTGTTGGTTACCCAACGTGTTTACTTGCAGTATTATATTATTATTATTGCCGCTGTGCCTGGTCAGCATTTGAATCCAATGGCGAACTATTTAATGGTGGCGAAGGAGAAGGGGGGTCAATGGTGGTGTCCATCGACTCATCCTCATCCATTTTCATCAAATCTATTGAATTATAATTGTTTTAGTACGGCGTTTGCCAACAACCGCTCTGCTTTTTGTGTAGATTTTGCCATGTTTTGTATTTCAGTTTCTTCCCTCATGTCTTTAATCACTTTGGCCTTCCGGCTTTTGCTGTTGGTGTTTGGTCAGCGTTGTTGATGCATATATCGCTACGGTGGGGCACCGACATCCATATCAACAACAACATCATTACCAACAATGTCATTGTTGTTGTTGTTATTGCTGCCGTTTGCATCATTATTGGTAGTGGTGTGGACCTGGGCCCGTACAATGCACCTACGCTGCCGATTCTCTTGACTTCGCTGCAGCAGTAATTGCTGTAGTAATTGTTATTGTAGTTATTACCCCGCTGGCAACTATTATTTGTTGTGCTATTTGTGGGGCCGCCTTTTAATATTGATGGCTTCCATTATTCAAACTGTTGTTGCTGTTGCTGTTAGTAGGTTTTGTATTTGCTGTATTGCTGCTGCATTTGGTATGTTGGCAGCTACTGCTTGCTTTGGCATGCAGTAGTTGTTGCACTGCTTGCATACTTTACCTCTTGTTGGCTCCTCTCTTTGGCTTTCGCTTGTGCTTTTGCTTGTGCTGCTGCTGATGATGCGGCTGCGGTTGTATTGGCTTGTGTGATTGCGCGCGCGCGCATTTTGCGAATTTTTCCTCCCCTTTTTTGGCGCCAAAATTCGGGGGTGCTTTCTTCAGAGTGTGTGTGAGTGATTTGGTATGGTTATGTGTGTGTGTGTGTGTGATGGTGGCTGCTGTGGCGTCGTGCTGGTCGCAGGCTGCCGCTTGCGTCCGCCTCTTTAGTTGGTAACAGCTGGGGATTACAAGATTTACTGGTTGGATAAGTTGCGAGTCTGTATTGTAATATCCACGGACACACCGGACTAGTGGGTCCTCCTTCCTCGTGGATGCAGCTCGAGTTTAACGCCTTAGAGTCAACGCTTGCTGTTGAGGACTCGGTCTGCCGGCCGGCCAGGCTCGAGCACGAAAGCTATCCGCCAGTCTAGCGTCTCCGCTCCAGAAGAGATTCCGCTTCCCTCGTCCTGGCTCTATGTCCCGGTTTGGTAACTTCAATCGACTCGGCTTTCACGACTTTCACTTTATCAAATGTCTCTTATTTTTTTGGATTTTTTAAATTTTTTAATTTTTTTTGTGTTGGCAGAAAATCTTTTCTTTTCACTTTCCACTTTGCATTTGATTTCAATTTTATGATTTTATGTTTACTCTGCGGAGTTGTGCGTCTGATCGTGATCAGTGCCAAAGAGGGTATATGTTCCCCCTGACACTCTCGCAGCCATCTTAATGTGAGCAATGGCACACACATACATATATAGTGTATACGCCTTGTGTTTTTGTTATTGCTTTTTTGCTTTTGTATTAATTGGCTGCCAGTACAATAGCTGGCGTATGTTTGTGTGATTGAGTGATTGAGTAAATTTCTTCTTTTTTTGAGTGAGACTGTGAAAGTGTAAGTGAGAGTTTTGAGCGAGCGAGATAAAACATTAGCCCGAGAGAGACAGAATATCCCTTATGTTGCTAAAAGGAGGTGCGGCAGTTCGCTGTTTATGGCCTACTTTCAGACATGAACATCCATGCTCCTTGCTGCTGCTCTTAAAGCAGTTTTTAAATAGTTGAATTTAAGAGATATACTAATGTCTTCTCTTATGAATTATTTCAGAGAATAATTCGGAAAATATGTCCCATTCTTTCTCTACTCCCGAGAATGTGGGTACCTCAATTTTAGGTAATGCTGGTAGTTCTTCTGAAACTACAATATCACCACCTGTTCCTTGCTCACATATAGTGAGCATGTTTTCTACATGGGACCTTAATTCTTCAATTTGATTCATAATATGCAAGTTGTTCTCAAATTGTTTCGTATTTTGTGAAACACTGTCCCACAGAAAATTAATTTTATTCCTGTATTTTTGACTTCCTCTTTTACTTCCCAATGGGCTGACAATATCCCTTAATTCTTCTTTTCTGTGTTCTTCTAATGGTTTTTTTTTATTGAAGATCCCCTTCTTGCTTCCACTGCAGCCTTCTTCTGCAGTCGAGTTATTGTCAGCATCGCTTGGTCAAAATGCTTCGCATTGAAGTCAAGTCACCAAGTCCCCATTATTAGACGTTAACTTTGATTTTATCTTTTACCGTTCTAGATTGAATTGACTAAAATCCTGCTCTATTATTTAGCCTATTAATTAGGGCTGCCTGCTTCTTCAAAGCGTCTACTTTTTTGTCCGAGAACATTTTTGTGATTTTTATATATTTTTTTAAACTTAATTTAGATTTTAGATTCAGATTCCGAATTAATTAATTAAAAACCAAAAATTTGTAAAATCAATTAAATTAAAAATACAATTAAATTTTAATCACATTTCTAAACTATCAATGCTAACACAATTTCGTTGCAGTATTATTAAAATTTTTCATCCTGTATTGACGTTCAGCGGCTTGGATGGAGAAATGGAGATGTTTAAATGTCGAGTTTCACCTGGTCACGGCGCTCAAGGCACACCATTTTTTCGCAGCCAACCTTGACATCTGTACCAATCTTTTCGTCGCACTATAGTTGTGGTACGGATTATTTGTCAGGGGTCCCGCATTGTGCGCATATTTTATTTTGTCACAATCTTTTATTTTTGCGCTTTGGCACACAACTGGACATCTTCTTCCTAATCTTCAAGCACAGTATGTTGAAATGTTAAATGAAACAATAAAAATTGTAAACGAAACTGCATGAAAAATATAAATAAAATCTATATATAAAATATATATCTTTGGGTTCTTTGTGTTTTCTTATCTTGTTCTCCCGCGATGAATTTTGTCAACAGCAACGAATTTTTTCCAGCGGCGAATTTCTCGCGACGACTATTGTCCAGTGACGAATTTCCTGCGATGGATTTTTTTTTAATTCACTTCACTTTCTCTTTCTCCTCGAAAACGCCCCACACTTTTTTAACAAATATGTATTCTTTGAGCACTTCACTTCACTTTATCTCCGTGGTATATATATTTTATATACATATAAATATAAAAATATACATTCATTCCAGTGGTGGAGGAGAGCAAAGTAAATTATTTTTGCAACCTTTAGCTGTATATCAGACTTTAAGGTGCTGGTTTATACTCTCTGTCTTACCACTTGGTGGGGGAAAACAATAGGAGAGTTTTGAAGGACCAAATGTTGCAAGTCTTTATTTCTTAAAATCCAAGCCTTATAGCTAACAATGCATACTTAGTTTCTACTTGCTGTACAGACAACGCATGAGTCCATTTCTTGGTAAACGTTTACATATTTTCTCAGCTTAAACTAGTATTACATATGTATATACCAGTGTTCATTTTTGAACACCCCCCATACCGCCACTCCGGCGACGCGCCTGACACTGCACCTGCAGTTTCTTGGTGCTCACCTTCTCGCCAGGCAGACCAGTGAACACCGCTATAATCTGTGTTCTCGCTCGGCAAGCAGCAGCAACAATGCAAAAATAATTGCAAATGAAAACAACTAAAACAATTACCTCAACAAGAAGACCGCTAACAACAAAAACAATCCCTACTAAAACATGTTAGGTAACAACAATACTAACAACGCCAACAACGACAACGACGCTAACAAAAACACCAAAAATTATACCAATATTAACGCCAACCAGGCCATCAACAACAATGCAAGTATAAAAATGAAAATCGCGACAATCGATGATAGAATTGACTTGGATGCAGTGCAATCAACTTCTGCTGGTGCTCGTGCAGCACCACAAGCATTAGAGGATTCCCCAATTTTTCCGCCGATTGTAGACGAAGAGGACCCAAACCTAAGCGCTGCCGCCGAATTCCGCGATTGTTCTCAGTCAAATACCTTCACTGCGGAACCTCAGCCTACAAGGCCTTCCAAGCCTCCTCCACTTATTGCTGAGGGTATCACCAACGTTGTTGGACTTTTGGAAGCACTAAATACTGTCACGCCGCCTGACAGCTTTATGCTCAAATGCAGTGGTGGTGATACGGTATGAGTTATGCCAAGTGGTCTTGACGCTTACAGGGCAATACAGAGATTGTTTACGGAGAAGCGAATACCTTTTCATTCCTACCAACTAAAGGACAGAGGTAAGAGCCTCAGAGATGAGCTGGCCAGAGCTGGCACGCAGTGCGTTGTATTCCAACCCTTGTTAATCGCATTCGCAAGAAGGAGCTGAATCTTCGTTATGTAGAAATGGAGCCGGCTGCGAATAACAAAGATATATGCAATCTACGCTCCATTTCTCAAGGTGCGCATTTCAGTTTAATGCCCTGATCCACATTTGGACATCCCCCAGTGCCACCGCTGTCAGGAATTTGGATTGTTGTCTGTGACCAATAATTCTGCCGTGTAGTTGTTGTCTGCTGTTTCTTGGCATCAGCTAATTGCTGATTAGCGGTTAACTTAGCCTTCGCATTTTTATATGTCGGGCAGTCCCTATAACTCGAAATCTGTTCACCATTACAGTTTGCACATTTGCCTGGGGTGCTCCGATCCTTTGAGCAGGCTGTGGTTGGGTGTGCTTCAGCACATTTCAGACAATTGTATGGCGTCTGTTCAAGTATGAACATGAGAGATGCTGATAGCTGACTAAATGCAGCGTTCTCAAGATTAGGCACTTGAGGCGAGCATGCGTGGGATCGAGTTAATTTTAGAGTTCAAGAGGGCATGGGACAAATATTGCAGTCGCTGCACACGATGGAGTGAGACAGCGGTCGTCATACAAACGGCCGCACTCGATAAGAGACCAATGCGGTCGCCTTACAAACGGCTGCATAATGTAGCAGGCAGTTCGAAACTAATCGTCGACTCCGCGCGTTTGATTTCACACTATACGTGTCTCAAACAACAAGCCCAACCACTATGATCAATATGACCATTTCGACATATTCGATCATGGTGGTGCCTCAAGTGTGGATGACGATGAGTCGGTGGTTGCCACCACTGACCCTGCCTCTTCTTCCCCACCAACAAATATACAAACTGAGCGCAATGCTGATCAACCACAGCTCCAACACCAAATAAATTCATCCATGAGTGTCAGGATGCCGAGTATATTTTTGCCAAATGTAAGGAATATACAAGACATTGTGGATGAACTCAACCAAGTCATAAGTGCACAGAAATACAACATCAAATGCCCAGTAACTGGCGATGGGGTAAGACTCAGTTTCCTTGACACTGAGTCTTATTATATCGCAAGCGAACTATTTAAAAAAACAAATACACAAATGCACACACACCAGCCCAGTGAGGACCGAGGTTACAGGGTGAGAGTTCGGCACCTCCACCACTCGACCTCTCCTCACTGGATACGCGCCGAACTGGCCAAATATGGCCATACCGTGCGATACCTGGCGTGTGCCAAGCACAGATACACTGGTCGGCCGATAAATGCATTTGAAATAGAATTGGCACGCAACTTATTGACGAACAACAGAATTCTTCAGCTAAATACGCTGGGTAACCAGCAAAACTTGATATTTGAGAAGCTGTCCAAACGCACTGAGCCGGTGCAGTGTCACCGGTGCCAGGCGTTTGGACACTCCAAAAATTATTGCTCAATGGCATTTAAATGCATGAAGTGCGCCGAAGCACACTCAACAATTGATTGTTTAAAAGATCGGAGCACCCCAGCCAGATGTGCCAACTGTAATGGACAGCACATCTCGAGCTATAGGGGCTGCCCGATCTATAAGGGCGCAAAGGCAAAACTAATTGCAAATCAGCAATATGCAGATGCCGCTAAACAACAGCCAACGAAAACAACAACTAATTGTCCACCACCAACAACAGTACAACACGCAAACACAACAACGCCCAAGAAAAAGGACGATAAGAATCCGGCTATGCGCCACCTTAAACAATTACAACTAAAGTTGAGTGAAGAACAGCGTGTACTGCGGCCACTACAGCAACAACACCAGACAAAACAAAGCCAACCGCTACAGCGGGAATGGCAAACAGCAAATACGCTTATAAACAAGCAAAATGAACGATGAACTTACATTTGGAGGAGCTCATACCCTGGCCTACTGCCTCCGTCCCGTTAAAACTTGGCAAATCTTCAAACACGCTTTCTGGTGCGTCGTCATTAAGTTGGCAGCACAGGTTCAGATGTCACACTCCTGATTAAAGCGAATCCGGCTCTGAACACCCGACCCCATAAGGGCGGGTGTCTACCCTCGCATGGCCTCCCTGCTTTCGTAACTGTACAACGACCAGAAATAACGACTTGGAGTTAGGACCCAACAAAATGAGTAATACAAATACAAATACCAATAAACAATCAAATGAGAGTGGCGACGCGTTCGCGAAGAGCAGTAAGATAATGAGATCTCCAGAGATCAACAAGCAGAAGGTTGTAAACCTGACAAAGCAGCATAGCACAGCGCTATGCGATCTCGGCCAGGAAATCTCTAAGCTGGTAGAGATGTTGGAGGATGGAAAACGGCGCTCCATCCACCAACCGATGCGCGACTTAATTGAGAGCATAAAAGCGCTCTACGAGCTAGTAGCCATCCAGCTCCATGATGATGGGGCTAAGGCCGTCATCTGGACACACCAGTCCTCACAGACGTCCCCACCATCTAAGATCCGTAGTGGAAGTAAAAAGGAGGCTGCGTGCAGGGTCGAACGACACCTCACAGCAAACGGAGTAGGGGAGAAAGTGACTCGGTCGCCCCCAAGGAGAACCGGGTTGCGGAGAAGGCCTCAGGCGTGGAGGCTCCGAAACGCTTAGAACCTTCGGAAGGCGACCTGTGGACAAAGGTCACCCACAAGAAGGCCAGAAAGCCAAAGAGGCGAGAGGTCCGCATCGACAAGCCGCGCCCTGACGTTATACTAATCGCAGCGAAAGGAGACGCTAGCTACGCCGATATACTCCGCAAAGTCAAAGCAGACGAGAAGCTCTGCGAGCTTGGGAAGGCGGTCTCCAGGATACAGAGGACCCAAAAGGGCGAGCTGCTATTGCAGCTGAATGAGCCACGCATGGATACCTCGGCATTCAGGAGGTTCGTGGGTGATACGCTGGGTGAACAGGCAGAGGTACGATCTCTCGCTCACCGGGTGACCATCGAGATCCCTAGATTCGGAGGAGATGAGCAATGCGCTCCGCGGACAATTTGACGTGGAGGTACCTCTGAATGACATCACCCTGCGCAAGGCGTATGGCCAGACCCAAACTGCCTCAATTAGGTTACCTGCAGATAGCGCAAAGAAAGCGTTGTCTGCCGGATTCCTAAAAGTGGGATGGGTCAACTCAAGACTTCGTGTGCGCATTAGCGTTACGAAGTGCTTTAGATGCCTGGAGTTTGGCCACCTTGCGAGCCAGTGTAAGAGCGAAAGACTGTAACAAAGAGCCGCAGTGTATGTTCTGCAAGGAGAAGAGCATGGATAATAAACACATCGCCGGCAGCGGCAGATGTCCCATGTTCAGGAGTGTACTGCCCAAAAGAACATGAAGTGCGTCCAGCTGAACCTTAACCACTGCTAAGTGAAAGATACGCAAGCAGACTTGGCCATAATCTGCGAGCCGCACAGGCCAATTACTGGAAGCGGGTGGGCGGCTAGCAAGTGTGGAAAAGCGCCCATCTGGTCTCTCCGAACACCATCGAAAGAGACTAGCACAGACCATGAAGGGTTTGTTCGGGCGAAAATTAAATCTATAACCTTTTATAGTTGTTACGCCCCGCCAAGCTGGGATCTGAGGCGATTCAAACAGCTGCTAGTGGAAATTTCGGAGGATGCTCGCTGCAGATCCCGCATACTAATTACCGGGGCTTTCAACGCCTGTGCAGAAGAATGGGGAAGTCGGGTGACGAATGCCAGAGGAACCTGTCTGTTAGAAGAGTTCGCATCGATCGATGTAAACCTCGCAAACGGCGGAAGGCGGCTCACCTATCGTAACGCTGGCAGAGGGATATTACCCTGCTGAGTAGCTCGCTATGCTGGAAGACGACGTGGAGTGTCAGCGAGGACTTCACCTTCAGCGATCACCAAGCGATACACTTCGTGATCAATGAAATATCGCAAAGACAGCCACGATCCCAAACATGTGGGCCCAAGACGAGGATACCCTTACCGAAGCCTTGCGTTATACCGTGATCCCAGCCACCGGTCAATCGGCCGACAACATGGCGACAATCCTAATGCGCTGCGTTACGGATGCATGCGATTTGTCCATGCCCAATAGAAAGCCAAGCAGACGAGCAGCACCCTGCTATTGGTGGAATGAGGACATAAACCAGCTAGGGAAAGCGTGCTTACTGGCCAGAAGGCGCTCCCAACGTGCCAAGAGGGAGTTGAAACGCAGCATTAAAAGAAGCAAGGCCAGCTGCTTTCGGGCAATCTGCAAGGAGGCTGATGTGAACCCATGGGGAACCGCATACAAGGTGGTATTGAAAAAGATCCGGAGTCAGGAGACCGTTCGGGTGACTTGCTCTATGGCATTAGCCAACATAGTGGCGACACTGTTCCCCCAACACCCACGTCTACAGGGAATAAATTCTACCCTGCGAACGGAGTTTGTTCAGGAAGTCACACCGGAAGAGGTTTTGGGGGCAGTCAGAGGACTGACGCAGCTGGTGCAACTACTGCTGCTCATGTGCGACTACACGCTGAGTATCTACATGTTCAGCAATGAGCCACCTTTGTTGCTTGCCGCAAGCTCACCGAGCTGACTTCGTACAGTGAACATACATCATTACTTCAATGAACAGTCCAATCTGAAGGAGGAGCAACAACAGCAACAGCAGCCGGTGGAGATCAGCTGGTCCAGTCCGGATTCGGGTTTTGAGGAGAATTTGACTGTGCCACAAATGGAAGTTGTTTCGGTTGAGGTGGAAACATTTAATGTTATAACCGTTAAGCTGCAAGCACCCTGTAAACAGTCCTCGTCAGTCCCCAAACGTGATCGGGATAATGACTACAGCGAGGAGCAGCAACCCAAGGAGCAACAAAAAACCTAACTTATAAAACTATACTTCCACCAAAAAAATAAGGCTTTCCTTTTTTACCTACTTCCTACTTTCCTACTTTACTATTTTAGCGTTTCATTTGAAATTAAGGAGTCAACAACGAAGTTGTTAAATCCAAGAAGTCTATAAAATACCTGGGCGTCAGGTTGGACAATAGACTCAACCATGGGATTATTACGTAACTGTACAACGACTTGGAGCTGGGACCCAACAAAATGAGCGTTCTAAAACCAATTATTATAAAACCCAAACAAATCCGAGTGGCGACGCGTTCGCAAAGAGCGGAAGGATAATGAGATCTCCAGTAGGTAGAGCAGCGCCAACGCTACCAGTGGAGAATAACAAGGAGAATGTAGTTAATCTGACGAAGCAGCATTGTACAGCGCAGCGTAGAAACTCCGAAACGCGTAGAATCTCCAAAAGCCAAACAGTGGAGGAAAGTTAGCCTCAAGTAGGATCGGGGGCCTTGGGGCGGCGGAGGTGGGCGTGGCATATCCCGATCTTTGGGGACATCGCCAACAACCCACCAAACCAAATTTGGTGACTGTCGCTTTAAAGTTGAGCGAGATATATGGCTTTATCGATTTGCAGTGATAGATGTTGTCGATTTGATAGCCTCCTAGTAAATGTAGAACTCAAATTTTTACTTTGTCCGACGCGGGCATGAAAATAGTTGCGATTATATAGACAGCATGGTTTTGACATAGACATATTGGTTTTGTGCAATACCACGATACCTTCGGTACCATAGATAAAAAAAACAAGAATAATTGCAATAAATAGTAAAAAAAAGTAAAAAAAAATGGTAAAAAAAATAGTCAAAAAATATTAAAAAAAAAGAAAAATGCAAAAAAATATTTTTCAAAAAAATTACTGCCCTTCAAAGCTGCGGCCTAGCAAGTCAATCGACCTGAGCTTAAACCGTTTGGGAATTATGAGTCACAAGTATACAACATCAGTTGGTAGTAACTGTTAACGATGATGCCACTGGGTTTCTGGCACCCGTACACATAATGTGCAATATTCAGCTGCAGAGTTGTAATTTCCTTTGTAAGAGAGAAATGCTCATTCGAGTACGCAATTGACGGGTTAAATTCTGAATTCTCAATAAATATTCTCAGCTACCTGCATCAGATTATGAAAATACAGTTCAATAACTCATATATTTTTTCCTTTGTTTATTATGCTCCATTTTCTGTTTAGTCTTTTGTGTATATATTATATATACAAATATATTATATATATTTAAGTTCGAGATGTTTTTGGCTTTTGTGTTGTTTTATTAAATTGTTTTTTTCTTTCTTTAATTTGCCTTGGCAAATAATCATCATCGCTCAACGTACATACTTATGAGAATTATGCGTTATTTATTTAAGAAATAGTTTCATATGCCTATTAATTTTATGCATACACATACATATCAAAAAAAAAAAAACAATTATTTTTGCTTGCATTTGTTATTTGTTTTTTTTTTTTAATTATTTTCTTGACGCGTTTTTTGCTTTGAATGTGACTTTTTTTTGTGTTTGCTTGACTTTTGGTGCTGATCGAAAATTAGTGCAAGACCCATTGCTGGATGTGCTTTGGGCTACTAAAGCTAGCTTTTATTTATTTATTTTTTCTTTAAGCGACAATTTCACAGCAAAATGCACATATAGCATACGTGTGTATATATGTGTGTGTTTTATGTATGTAAACATGCTTATGCATAATACATATGTATACTGTATACTGGGCTTTATAATAATGGTATAGTTATATGTAGTATATCTATCTATATATATTATGGTTTTACATTTTCTCATTCAATCAACGTGTATAATAAGTAGTAGCACAATGTTTGGACAAAGATGGTTGTTGAAATAGAAGCGTCTCAATTTTCAGTTTTTATATTCTACTAACTAGAACAAATATACATATGTACTCAGTTTCCATATATATCCAGCATTTCGATAGCTGTCGCATAATTATAAATGGGATTCTCCTGGCCAGTTAACAAGCGGAACATTAACGTAAGCATCGCTTTCATGAGTACCTGTAAAGAGAAAAGGGCCGATAAGATGTTGGATTCTTATCAGTAATTGGAAGCTGTGTACGCTCACCTCGCCCACCGATGTGGCCAGTAAATTGGCGAACTTCTCGTGCGGCTCGGCCATCACGCTCTGGTTATTAATCTGAATGATGCGATGACCGACCCGAACTTCGCCCCGCTCCGCTACACCGCTGCCGAACAGACTGCAGATCTAAAATAGATGCATTGAGAAGGCATAAGATTAAAATACTTTTTAAGCGTGTCTAATTTTAAGAAATATATCTCGCAAGTTTATAAATTACTTTTAGTGCAATGTGCAACTATTACTGTGTAGCTATCAGCTGATCGACTTCAACGCGTCGCTGCCCCAAAACTCATTAGATTCACAATGACGACTGTTGGTAGCACTGAAGCCATTCTCGACAATGACAATGCCAAGAATTGCACTAACAACCTCCTTTTGCAGCTCCTTGGCAATGATGTTGAGCTTATCGCCGAAAATCGCTTGGCTGTTGAGCGCCTCCTGGTAGCCCATCTCCTTGACAAAGCAATGATTCTCAATGCCATTGGCCGTCAGGAATTCCATGTAAGCCACATGAAAGGCCTGACTGTGCTATAAAGAGAGCCACATCGCTCTCAAACACATGATGACAGATGTCCTGGGGCACGAAACGACGACTCGCCATCAGCACCACCAGATCACCGATGTCTGCTATATAGAAGAAGGTACGCAGCGCTTGATCGATCCGTATTAATTATTTATTATTTGTTATTTGCTATTTATTATTTATTATTTATTATTTATTTATTTATCCCATCCTGTCCATCGTCTCGCTCGCCGCTGCTTCGGCTGGCTGAGTCCAAGAAGAAGTCAAAGTCGCCCATTAGCGGACTTTCGCTATAATGGCGCGACAACTGTTCCAGTCTTGACTGCAGTTGGACTTCCCACTGCGGTTGAGTGTAATTGCCACAGACGCTCCAATGATAGTGGCTGTTCCAACAGCAGCTGCTGCTGGCGATAGTCCTGCTCGATGAGCTCATCTTTGTCGTCGATCTCATCGTTTTCGTCTTCGATTTCCTCCTCTTCCTCGCCCAGTTCGACCTCACCACGTTCAAGGTTGTTGTGTTACTCGTACTGTATATCCTACAATGGTAATGTATCATTTAGACAAATACATATTTTATATTGATAAGACTAATTGTCATCAGAGAGGAGGGTACCCATACGGGAAATGATTTTTAAAAAACCTTTAATCGGATATGGTCCCAATTTCCGACACATTATTGCTAGTATCCGCATTGTTGTCGCTGCAGGATGGCTTATTGTCATTGTTGTAGTGTTGCTGCTGCTGTTGCTCCGTTGGCGATCCACTGCGTAGCTCCCGCGGTGTGAAATAATTCGCTGTGATATGGCAAGGTTGATATTTAATATAGGATATATATATACATAATGTAGACCATACACATTTCGTATATTTAAAAAATGTAAAACTATAAAAAGAAATAATTAAAACTACAATTAATGGAAATTTATAATGTAAATTATAAGATACCAGGACATATTAAAATGTAAAATGGTCCACCATTCGTTTCAAGGATTGGGGAAACCCAAAAAACTCCAAACAGATAAAAAAAAAAAAACATACATATGTACCTGTGGAAGACCGGGGTAGCACGGGATATGCCGTAGCCTGTTGTGATGCGACTGCTGTCATTGGGCAAGAGCGGCAAATGCTTGCATGTGCTGCAGTCCCAAAAATGGCAGGGCGATCTTTGCGGAAGCTTCAATTGTTGTTGCTACTACTACTGCTGTTGCTGCTGCTGTGTCAACTGGTGGTTCGCCAATTGTCACATACCAATGATGCCATGACGCGACTCT